>VXCM01002765.1:0-76166 GCA_014773175.1 Lucifuga dentata
GCAGATGATTCGCTGTGGTGACCCCTGAAGGGAAAAGCCGAAAGGAAAAGAAGAAGAAGAAGTACACAAACCCACATACAGATGAAAAATTTATTTGCAAAAACAGATAAACTCCATTTTATGTTTTCATTTTAACCCATATCAGTTTGATTGATATAACCAGGAACACACAATTTAAAAAAAAAAAAAAAAAAAAGATTTTTGCATTTTTGTTTTTTTTTACTTTTTTACAAATGGATTTATCTGTTTTTATAGAAATGGAAAACATATATGCTGCTTGTTTTTTTAATCCCAGATGCAGCATTAGAGACCCATGACAATTCCTGTGAGATGTGCACAAATTATTTAAAATTCTCTTCACCATGTCACCGTCTATAAAGACTGGAGCTCTTCCTTTTCCTGAAGTCAATGATGAGCTCACTGGGATTCCTAATATAACAACATGTACACCTGAATGTAGAAGGGATGGTAATTTTTCTCAGTACCTCAGTAATATTAGTCTTCTCTTGGGATTGTACTCCCTGGTAGACACATACATTGTCTTCCATGGAGCTCTGCTGGATCACTTAAATAAAGTTATTTTGACAAAAAAAATTAATAGATGTTTTGTTTGCTGTGATAGATTTCTTATCTCAAGCACGATCCAAGTATGTTGATTTTAATAGCATGCTGGAATGAACTGAAACCAAGGGTGGTCTGGAAGGTAAGAAAAACAATTCTAATATTTACCGCTCCATTTTAGCGTGTATTTGGGTTGTATATATTGGGCTCAAACATGCAAACTACTGGTATGGTCCTTCAAGAGTCTGACTTTTCTTGAGGCTCCAGCACACTAGTTGCTGCACTAAAAAGTGACCAGTTGTGATGTGATCACATTAACAGACAACACAATCATGAGTCATGTTATGTGTAGAGGGAGATTAATAGTTGCTCTTTATTTTATGCAACATGCTTCTGAATTATATCTGGAAATCTTGTTGCCTGCAGCTTCTTATATGACATGTCTAGCTTTCACCAAAAGTGTTTTACTGTTGTTCAACAACAGGAGCAGCCCGACTGTCAAAAAGACACAAGAGTATCTCGGTGTTGTTTTGGTGAAGAGGTCTGCTGCACTTCGCGCTGTATTCAGATATTCATAACAAGCTGACAGTACAAACACGCCTACATCTCTTTCATTGTAAGAACATCCAACTTGCAATACCTGTTCAGAGTGCAGCAGCACTGTGCAGGATTCTGAAAGTGAATGTGCATTAAGCTTCTCAAATCCACTCAGTTTCATTTTCGATAAGTTACTGGTAATAAATGTTAATTTTTTTTCCCGCTACTGTTCACTTTTGTAATCCATACAGACTGCACCCAGTTATTCTCCATTTCTGTCTGAGATTATCTATGAATACTGTTAAAGTGTGTCAGATAAGGGTGTTATTCTAATTTTCAAAGCTATGTGATGCAGCTTTCAGAGAATTATTGTATTTATACTCCAAGCATGGATACGCATAATGAATAACTTTTTCTACAGAGACAGACGGACAGACACGCACGCACGCACACAGAGCAAGGAATCAAAAGAGAGAACAAAAGGAGGGAGCAGCCTTTATAGCCTCTCATTCAGGTCAAATGATGACACCTGGTCCCTTTCCACACAGTGGTGCTTGATTAGTTTCCACAGGCTTGAGTGATGATCTGGCCTGGGGACATCCCATGACTTTGGTATATAATAGTACACAGAGTAATGTCATTGAATACTATAAAATTATAGTATAAGTCATATTGAATACAAAAATATGGGCAGCTGTTATGGTGCAACTTGTGTGAATAAAACCTTTAGAAATAGTAATATGAATGTAAAAGACAGACTGATGCGTCAAGGTTTTGTAGTTCAGGGATGAAAGAATCCATTTGAAATGTTTTGATCGATCCTAATCAAATTGTAGGTGTCTCCTTGACACAAAGCTACTGAGCTAAGAAATATTCTAAAAGTCTGTGCAGGCATTTGCTGAATTTGGAGATTGTTCATGAGATGCAAGTTCTGCAGAGATAAATAAAAAATGTTTAAAAATATAATATAGACACACTGAGCTGCTGTGTGAGCAGGGGTGGAATGATTTGGGGGCCATAGGCAAATACTGGTATGGAGACCCAGCCTTAGAAATTTCTGCTATTTTTGAAGAAGCTGGTTTACAGTATGTCTATAGAAATAATCTACGATGTAAAATTAACGCAATCAAAAGCAAGCTCTTTTCTGTTTTTTAAGAAAAATGGGTTAGAGATATTCTGTTAAAAGCAAAATTGCAGACTTACCAGTATATCTAAATTAAGCAAAAATATGGCCCTGAAATCTGTCACATCACACCTATCAAGAAGCTAAAGATCTTTAGTTGCTTAGATGAGAACAGACATCCTTCCTCTGAATGTGGAAATCTAAATATCCAGTAGGAAAGCAGATTGTGTGATTTGTGTGGGTTGGGAGAGGTTGAGGATGAGACGCATTTTCTTTTGTATTGTACCTACTATGATGATTTAAGAGGGTTAATGTTTGATGAAATGTTTGACCGAGACCCAGAGAGTTTTTGGTGGACTGATGATAGAAAATTGGAATGGTTAATTGGTTTTGGGGTTTTTAAGTTAGCTAATTTTGTTTCAAAAGCCTGGAAGAGAAGGCAGGATGGGTAATATGTTTAATGAGTACAGTGTGGGAAATTTTTATTTGTTCTTTTTTTAAATTTTTCTTTGATGAGCTGTGGTATCACTGTATATCACTGTATCACTGTATGTAAGTGTGGAAACAGTAATACATCCAGAATATGTGTAATGGTGTCTTGTAAGCCCATGTGGGCTGGGCATATGTGTGTGCATGACACTGAAATAAAAACTTCATTCATTCATATTTCTAACCCTATTCCTAACCTACATCTAAGTTATTATAGCAAACTCATTAATGCTGTTAAAGGATTGTCTTCATGTTTATGACATAAAGCAGCAGCAGCAATAACAGCATTGTTTTTTTTTTAAATTTCCTTTTATGAGCGATCTTTCAAGCAGTTAAGTAGTGATAGCAAGTTCCAATTCGACACGGAACACAACCAGGAATCCAATTATTTCCATTTTAGAAGCAGTGAAGAAAAAAGACTTATAAATCAAAAGCAATTCAAATATGCAATTGGACCAGATCCATCAAGACTCTGACATTTCTATCTTCTTACAAAAATTCACAAATATCTGAGTGCACAGACCATCCCTCCATGAGGTCCCCATGAGGTTTTATATTGCAATAGCTCAACATACAGTAGATCATTTCCTTCATCCAATTTCTCAAACATGACAATTAAAGGTCACATACAATTTCATCGATAAATCAAATCTAAGGTACTTCCAGACACTGTGTTTGTCATCACCACAGACATTAAGAGCATTTATAAAAACACAGACACAGAATTCAAGCAATTGAATTAGTCATTTGCAAAGAATCCAGATCCAGCACATGCAGATGAGGAAATACTTAGTTGTTCAAACTCAACCTTAACAATAATGATTCTGAGTTTGATTTACAGTTCTTTCTACCTGTTCAAGGCATGATGCAGAGGAAGATGTTAGTGCCAGCCTATGCTAACATTCAAAAACATACTCACACCCTTACACTCTAATACAGGTTTTTGAATGATATTTTTATGTGTCATCTTGGTGTAACAGATGTTGAAGATGCACACCATAAACTATCAATCCATTAACTTCTCCTCAAACTGGTCTTGGTTTGGTCATTTTGGTGTGATGGCTGTGTTCAGACCTGCCTAAACACACAATAACAAAGGGAAAAATGAGCCCTAGTCTAAATAAACCCTAGTCTGAATAGACCAGGACAAATCATGTAACAACCTTAGTGTCATGTTTACATATATATATATATATTTTTATTACAGCTGACTGAATTAGTGTAACTAGTTTTTATAATTTGCAATTTATAATTTGCATTCTTAGATGTAGACAAACTAATGAGATTTAATTGAAATTAAATCAGATCTTGGGCAGAATGTGAGATTTGGTGATCCAGATCTTTTGCTGTTTTAAAAGATTTTGACATATTTGCAGATGAATAAAACAGTAATTACTTCATAATCCCAGTTTATGTTGACTATGTAGAGCTGCTATGACCAACAGGGACTCTTACCTCAGAAAAGTTCTCATCTTTCCTCCTTCACTCTGCAGTCTTTGTCCCACATGGTAAACACTGAGTAAATAACACTAAATTCTCTGAACTATACTGAACCCTTGTTGTGATGAACACATTTCAACCACTTGGAAACACTGCATTCATAGTTGAGAACCCATTAATGTGCTTCTATGTACATGTACTAAAGATTTTATTGCTTACCAATGGAAATGTATGCATGTATGGTCCAATGGATTTGCACTAAATGTACCATATATATATTCATTGGGCCCCTGGAGAATATTGACATTCCCCAGGGAATCTATAGAATTTCATACACATACTGTATTATCCTAAGCCTCTCCCTCTACACAAATCTCTCTCTCTCTCTCTCTCTCTCTCTCTCTCACACACACACACACACNCACACACACACACACACACACACACACACACACACACACACACACACACACACATTTTTGATCCTGTGCAGACAAATGTGATCTGGATTAGAACATTAGTTTCAAATATTAATTGTCGCTGTCTATTTATACCATTACAAGAATTATTGATTCACTTAACATTATTTAGAACAATTATGGTAGTAAATGTGCTTTTATCCCATCGTCATTTTTCTATACAGTGTCCCTGATGAGTTTAATTGTTTGCTGCAGGTCTGATCTGTTCTTTCTTTCTTTCTCTTTCTATTTTTTTTTTTTTTTTTTTTNTTTTTTTTTTTTTTTTTTTGGAACAAAAACCTGCACATTCTGGTATTTTCTGTGGAGCTTGCATGGCATGTTTATATTTCTAACTGTGGATACTTTCCTTAACTCCACATATGCTGAATTTGCCTGAATACACTTTACTTTTGCACCTGCACTAAGGAACAGCTGGAACGATCCCATCAGGTGTCCATATATATTTGCATTATTCAAATATACAGTATGTCCCAAAAAAATGTATACACACTTTGAATGATTTGAATGATTTTTTTTTTTTTTTTTTTTTTTAAAAGGTGCAACTGATAAAAAGTAATGGCAGAAGTAAGACTAAGCTTTGAGAAAAGGAAATTTATCTTAAAGTGCTACTGGAAGTGCGAGAACGTGCATACCAAATGAATACCAATACCAAATGAAATGATTTGTGATGTTTGCAATTCCATCTGTCCGTGTTATCAACAGTGCCTGGATGAGAACGGTCATCAGTTAGAACACCTGCGATAACTGAAAAGATTCTACACTTGTCTTCTTTAACTTGGATTATAAAACCTAGATATATCTTAATAAACATTTTATTTATAATCATTCATAGTGTGTATAAATTTTTTGGGGGACATCCTATATATATATATATATACACACACACACACACATACGTTACAGCGTTGCATTAAAATTTAAATTTCTAACCACAAACAGTGAACAGAGGGTAATACTTTGCACGACTGACAAATGCAGGCAGAAGGATGATGGATACTATTTGCATAAGAGTGAAAGGAAGGCCATAAGGCATAGTTAGGCTTAGTGGCACACAGAGTATTTTTTATTTTTTTTTATTTTAACAATGAGCACATCACGTCCAACAGTTAGTCTAACTTACTGTAGCAGTATTTACAGGCAGGTTTTTGTGTTAACATGCTATTTTAACAATGGGGGTCAAACACTAATTAGCTTGTCTATATCCGTGTAATCAAATTATGAGGGAAGGGATTGTTGTAGTAACAAACCAGGCCAAAGCATATGCACTTTTCGCCAATAAACTTCAGCTTCTCTAAGCTGATGATGATCAATTTCATTATCAAACCAGAAGAGTTTTCTTTGTGTCCCTGGTAGTAAGAAATAGCCCCTTTCTCAGTAAGTTGGCTGCAAGGCAGTATATCTTGTTGTTTTGTGATGGCATTCGAAGGACTTTAATTTTCTGTGCTTTCAGGAGATAAAAGTATGTCTATCTTCTGTGTAGCATAGCATCTATGGCTATTAAAGCCTTCATCTGCGACAGTGCTCTTCATCGCAATGCTACTATATTAAACATTAATAGTGTTGCAGTCTATGTGTGGGCATATACATTTGTGGGTGTTTTTGTATATTAATGCAGATGGAGGCATGGGCATATGAATCCTACAGGGGAGGTAGAGGCAGATGTGGGTGGAGAGGATCTGAATATGTGCTGCAATGTGACAACAGGAGGCAGAAAAAAACTGCCTTACATAGAGATTTGTTCTGATATAAGGTGGTTCAACACAATTCACCTGTCTATCTGTGGGCATGTGCATGATTGGTTTTTGCAAATTTATGTCAGCAAAATTGGTAGTTCAGTAGAAATTCAGCTTTAAAGGTCAAATCCTGTTCAAGATTGTCAAGGCTACCTACAGTACATGAATATCAGAATTTCAGTCATTTACAAAAATGTAATATTGGTACATTGTCCCCTCGCTCTTTTATTGAGCAGCCAAGCTTTCAGAAATATCCTACGTTAGTGATACTGTTTATGGTATTGAATTTTAAGAAGTCAAAATAAGCCAAGAACTAGGGATTTTTCTCTTCTGCTCTCATCCAAAAAAGTTTCTTTTTCACTTTATACTGATAACACATGCATACTAAACTGTTCCTGGACTTTTTAAAAAACATTATCACCAAAGTAAAGTAGCGCAGGACAAGTAATGCCCTACCATTGGACTAGATACCATCCATCCATCCATTTTCTACCACTTATCTGGGATCCAGGCTGCGGAGGAAGCACAATGAGCAAAGTAGCCCCTAGCCATGTCCTTTTCCTTGGGCATCCCAAGGCACTTCCAGGTCAGATGGGTTATATACTGTAATCCTTCCAGCTGATAATGGGTCTGCTCCAAGGGCTCCTTGCTCAGAATACCTCTCCAGGGAGGCATCCAGGAGGCATCCTGATTTGATGCCCAAACCACCTCAGCTGCTTCTTTCTGTGCAAAAGGGGTAGCAGTTCTACTCCATACTCCTAATATCCAAACTCCTCACGCTAGGGGTGTGTCCTGACACCCTGCACAAGAAACTTATTTCAGCCACTTGTAATCATGATCTCATTCTTTCAGTCACCACCCAGAGATCATGACCAGGTGAGGACTGGAATGTAGATTGACCAACAAATTGAGAGCTGTGCTTTCAGGTTCAGCTCTTTCTTTACTACGACCAATGTCCAGTGCAGCATCTGCATCACTGCAGACACTGTACCAATCTGCCTATCATTCTCCCACTCCATTCCGACCTCAGTTGTGAACAAAACCCTAAGATCCCTGAAACTTGGGGGGCAAAAACTCACTCACCAACTGGAGGGGGCAATCCAATGTTTTCCAGCAGAGTACCATGGCCTCATTCATGTATATGCATGTATTTAGCTGAATTCAAATTTTATTGCCTGTAAACAGACTATTCTCATTAAGGCATTAAAGAATCACAGCACATATCAAAGCATCAACATAATCAATATTCATACAGTATGTTGCTTAAAATAACTACTTGGGAAAACAGAAAGGCAGTGGCTGTTGTTGATGAAAAAAATATATAGAAGAGAAAAAAATCTATTATAACTGCACTATAGTGGTTATTTTGGAGCAGATTTCAGCATTTTTAATCAACAGGAAAAAAATACCTAAAAGAAAAATGACCCCTCAGATACGAGCCTATTAGTAATGCTATTATTGTGCACTGAAATGCAAAAACCTGAATTGGTTTATTATCCCATATTTTCCAGGACAGTTTGCAATTAAACAAAATTCATATACCGTAGGTCATTGAGTAGATAATTACACCATTGTTTTCAAAGGCTATCACAAATGTAAAATGTGATGATCAACATTTTATGACTTCTTTGATGGTTGCTCTGTACATCAATTTGCTGTGAGAAATTGAAGATAATAATGAAAAGAACAAAATCATTTGACATATATTGAACTGTTTTGTACTGTGAACTAATAACTGTCATAAACACTTACAGTGCCAAAAATGAGATTATATTTGATGTATAAACACAAAGCATTGCGTCACGGGATTTTTAAAAGCTAATTTGAATGCACGTCACCATGGCATGCAAAAAATTAATCTTCATGAGACCAAGAGATGCTGCACATAGACTGTATATCTGTGTGAATGAGAGAGTGCTATCTGAATTAAATAGGAGATCGCCGGCTCCAGATGCCTGTGAAGGTCCACTGCCATCCTCAAAGACCCCTCGCACCCAGCGCATCACCTGTTTGAACGGATGCCTTATTTATACTTATGCACTAAGGGAGAAGCACCTGTAATTTCATTATATGTTACGTATAATGACAATAATAATGAATAATAATAATAATAATAATAATAATAATAATAATGAATAATGAACAGAAGAATGGATTTCAGGTGTGCTTAACACAATTACAAAGGTGTCTGTAATACCAATTATCATTTAAATAGGATTAATTAAGGATGAGCTAAAATAATTTATCATTAGAACACTAGAGTAATGGCTGCTGAAAATGGGGCTGTGCAGTTTTATATGAATATCCATCCATTTTCTTAAACCCATTTGTCCTGGGGGGGCTGGAGCCTATCACAGTGGTCATAGGGCGAGAGGCGGGGTACACCCTGGACAGATCGCCAGTCTATCGCAGTTTTATATGAATAATTAATTATAAATCAGTCATTTCCAGCAGTAATTGTCATTTGTAACATTATTAATGTCTTGACTATATATAAATCAATTTAATGCCACCATTACTAATAAAACAATTCAAACAATTGTTTAGTTGTAAAACAATTTCTATCTAAAATATAAACATTTCTGGTTGATTTCAAACTTTTGAAAACTAGTGTATGTTTACATTATCAGAAAAATGGTCACTTTTGAGTCTGCAGTTTTTGGAAAAAAGGGACAACACTGAACTCATTGGTGTTTGTCTGAAAAAAGCTACAAGAGACTTTCTGTGGAGGAGAATCAGGAAGGTGAGCAAAAGATTAAAAAATAGGTAAAAAAAAAAAAAAATAAAATAAATTTAAAATACAAAAAAACAACATTTACAACAGTAGCTTAGATCCAGCTTTAAGTCTGGAACTGGTCAAGGTCTGAAGATCAGGGTTTTTATTTGAAGCACCAAAGCTTGGTGCAGGGGAAAGGCTAAGGATCAGTGATTCTGCAAAGTTCTCTGCTTCTTGGCTTTTGACACAAATAATTCTGAAAAGAATTTCTATACAGTATGTTTTTCTATATTTTTACATTATTTCTTTCAACTTTCCCATGGAAATACAATTCCAAGTTAACAATTTGACCACAGGCATAGAGTATGAGGAAAAAATTAATTAATATCATCACTGATATTTGATGGTACATGATACTGCTTACTGATTAATGCTACAGCTGAAATTACTGAACATAAAAGACATGATATGAAAAGGAATATGCCTGTAATTGTGGGTCTACTTTGGAGCAGCGAGGCATTCCTGATACTGTACCCATTTACAGTTTTACAGCATGCACAGTTGCATCACAGTGTAAGAAATAAGCAACTATCTCTTTGCATTATCCTCCAGCTTTATTAACATGCAAGGCATACATGAACCCCGATTAATAATTAAATCTATTTAGCAAAGTGCTGTCAGTCACATGGAGGCAGTATATATTATGCAGATTTGACATAGCCTTTCAGGGAGAACTAATTGGCATAGTGAAGTCAGCCACCGTGATATCTATATCTGTTAATGTTTACATTTAGAGGAGAGAAAATGGTCTGTCACTTTGTGCCACCATTGTAGGTGAGAAGATGATTTCCTTTGGGAGATTTCTGTAGCACTTTCAATAATGATACAAATGGTGTAAAAGATGAAATGTTGCCTTTAATATATTGTATTTTTATGCATAGCTTTTAATTAAAAGTGTGAGGAGAACAGTTCAGAGAATGGACTGTTCTAGGCTTGTGAACACCCATAGAAAATAGCTCACAAATTGTAAATTCAGAGGTCATTATGAAAAGGTTAATGTAATTTGGAATTTGCTAGTATGTGCTATTAAAATTAATACGGTTATTCATATTCAAAAAGCTGAGTAAAGAAATTACTGTAGGGATCAGTGGTCTTGGGTGCATAAGGCACAGATATAGAGGAACAGTTGCATCATATCATTCATTAAAATGAATAGAGCCAGGCACCTGTCCTCGCTATCTTCTCCAGAGACACAGACGAGTATAATTACTTCTACCTTTACAGGTGAATGACCCAGAAGCTCACTGGTGACTGAGCAAATCACAATTACGCAGTCAAATTTAAGCAGCCAAGAGTCTTAAATCATATCAACTTCATACTATTAGAAATTGTGATATGAGTGAGCTGGTGCTGTTACATGAACCAGTTAAAACACCTTTAAAACATAACCTGGACCAGACTCATTTTGATTGCTGACGATAATTTGATGGGGAAAAAAAGAAGAGAGAATTGTCTAACACCAGTGGTCCTCAAACTGTGGTATGCGTACTATTGGTGATACTTGGAGCCTCTCTGGGGGTATATCAGATGACCCTGGGAAAACCCCAGACTATTGAAGGTCTGTTTCTGTGGCAAATTATTTACAATAACAGAATACTGAGTAGCCTAACTATACATGCTACCTACTACCTACCAATAGTAGCTTTTTTGATGTGTTATTTGTAAGTGTAAAAGCATTTTCACTTTTATGTTGTTTTTGTGATTTTTGTGTTTTTTCTTAGAGTTGGTGGCTTGTTGGTGAGGGGTTACTTGGATGTTTTGGTTGCTTCAGAGATGGTATTTGGTTAAAAAATTTGAGAACCATTGTCTCAGATGCATATGAATAGATGTGAACAAAGTACAAGGCATTTAATTCAAAGGATTCTTTTTTTTTTAATGTTACTACGATCAGTTCTCAAAAAGTCTGAAATAGAGAGAAATTGGTAACTGTAATCAGGGAGGATATAAGGTGCACAGCTATACGAAACCCCACTTATAGTGCTTGACAGTTCTGTGGAATGTTAAAAGTTTTTATACAGCGGTTAAATTGTATTCCATAGTAATAGCATATTAAGCATATTATCAGCTCTGAAGCAGGAAAAAGATATATTATTTATACAAAGCCTTTCCACAGATTTTCAAAGTATGCCATTAAACCTAATATTACTTTAAATGTGCATTATAATGGGTTATGCCATAATCTTGATATAATGCTTTAATCTCTATCCACAGAACCCAGTGTTAAAATGTAAAAAGCCTCATATCAGTGAAACTGCTAAAATGCTATCAAGGTACAATTACTTGCAGAGAAAAAAGATAAAAGTGATCCCAATCCCTTTGGTGTCATTGTTTTGAGAGAATTAGTATGTTTACATGCACACAATAGTTCAACAGTCTGTTTCGTTGTTGGGTTTAAACATTGTGCATGTTTAAGCCCAATAAATACAACCCATATACACATTACATTACTGACAACCATTTTCCAAAACATAAAACTGTATTTTAGTTTTCCTGTAATTTTGCTAAATCCACTAATTTAAAAAAGAACTAAAATAAAAACAATCAAATGTTCAGGTGATACACCCACATTAAAATTCAATATTTCACATGCTAACACATCTGAATGTAGAAGGGAAGGTCATTTTAATTTTTTGGTAAAAGTCGTCTTCTCCTGGGACTACATTCCCTGGCAGAGACATACATTTTCTTCCCTGCAGCTCTATGTTGAACCGATTAAATAAGACAATTCTAATATTTATCACTCATAGTATTTTTGGGAAATGGTTGTCAGTAACGTAACGTGTATGTGGGTTGTATATATTGGGCTCAAAAAATCGGTATGGTCCTTTAAGGCAAAAATGCAGAGTAAGATATATACATGGATGAAATTAATAGAATTCTTTTGTTTACTGAAAGCACGCCAGGTAAGGAAAAGCAATCAATCGTTTACATGCTTGAGTCATCTTACAATCACATCAAAGTCTGTTAATCAGAGTACACACTATTTATGCTGATTCAAAATACTTATTGTGTTTACATGATATTTGAAAAAAAAAAACCAAAACTCTTAGGCAGAGTAGAATTGGCAGTTTTAATATGTGAGCATGAGAATTTGCCTGATGCTGAGAACAATTAAATCTACCAATAGACCTAGTTTACATAGAAATACATGAGTTTATAAAGGAAATAAGAAAGCAAGGCTATAGATCAATATACTGTATTTAGTGTAGAGGAGCTGTTTATACTACATGGAGGCAAATGCACCAGCACTGTGTGGTTTTACCACACTGAAAGATTAATAGGAGCAATTGCTGCAATACATGTATTTTTAAAAATATATTTATTTATTGGATTGAATGGTTTTTGGTCCTCCTGAGTCGTTTGTGGGCAAATTTGTGATATGGTTTCAGTATGTGTATATATACATTTTCTCCCTAAAACAAATCCATACACTGCAAAGACATTAATTCAAATCCATATTAAATGCAACGAAAAATCAAATAAAAGACTGAAATAGGGCAAATAAAGGAAAATAGAGAAGTGCAATAAAGGGAAAATAAACATTTTCCACAGCTCTTTCAGTTGCATACTCCAAATACTCTTTTGTTCCCAGTAGTGTTTTAGGGGAACAACACTTGCTAAATTCCCCACTCCTCGAGGGATCACGCTTGGCAGAAAACAACCCTTTTACACCAGATCAACAAATTTTTACACATTCATTAAATAAGGATAAGGGAAACTGAAACGTTTATTATTGCTTTCTTGGGTTTCTTAGTTGGTGCTCAGAGACCACAAATGCTTCCTCATACGACTTTATGACATGAGCAAACTTGAAATTAATACAAGAGCAAATCAATGCACATCTTGACAGAAATAGCTTTTAATGTGCTTCTTCAATCTACCTGAAAAGCCATTCTTTTTAATTACCTTTTCATGTGGCTTCTCAGTGCAATCAGAACAAATGGAAGTGGTACGATTGTTCTCTAAATGGCCATTTACAGGGTAAAAATTAAGGGACAAAGGCCTCTTTACTATGAGCACAGCTGATTATTCTTGGAACCAGAGGCAGTGGTGGCTGTGTAAAGACATTAAAGAGACATTAGCAGGCTGAGGCCTGAAACAGCAAGGGAGCAGAATAAACACAAAAGTGCTCTTTCTTTGTTTTATCCTTCTCTGTGCTTATTTCTAAATAGGTCAAAGTCATCAATATTTTATTATTATCCTGTTGAACATGAAACATCAGAGAGTTAAAGTCAAAATCTTAATCTTATTTGAACACCTTAAATTAGTAATGGCAGTTTTAACATACATTAATTTTAATTTGCAGCTATTGGCAATTTATGCACATTCTAATTAATGAATTCTTTTAAATCTATATTCATTCTAAAGGAGTGAGAATCATTTTGTTTTCAGGAAAGATGATCCTCAATGTCAACTGGTTAACATTTACCCACATTATATTTGTGACTATATTCAATTAAGTATCCAGATTCAATTAAGTGAAAGAAGATTTTTACATGCGAGAATTTCCTGATCTGATTTGATAATTGGTGGATACAGGATCTCTCCAGAGGAAACAGGTGGACTGTACTCTAAAGCAGAAGCTCTCAAACTTTTTGGATCCAGTTCCAAAATCTCTTAGTACCACCTCAACAAGCCACCAATAATAAGAAAAATCACAGAAAAACCTAATCAATTCATGTGTGCTGCACTGAAACTTACTGACACCCACACAGAAGAGAAGTACATAGTGTACACATGGGATGAATTGGGCTATTTTCCACAAAAATGTAAAATTAAGAGAATAATAATTCAAGTTAAAAAAAAAAAAATCTTGAAAATTTTCTTTGCGACTATTTTGCCACAATAACAGAATTCCCATCGATTTCTGTTGTTATGATTCTGTGCAGAAACTTCCATCATGAGATATACAATCTGGGGGCATTTCAAGCACCAACGGTGGTACATGTACTGCAGGTTGAGAACCACTGATCTAAAGCATAAAGCAAATACAGCTTTAAACAGTAAGGGGATTGGAGGTCAGAGTAGAATTTTGCACTTTAAAAAAAAAAAAAAAACATTCAGTGATTCTGACAGATCCATGTTTGTTTATTTATTTATTTATTTATTGTGTGTCTTCTTGCTAAGAATAGTGAGATTCCCTGAACTCCAGTCTTAGTAGCAAAGCCTTTTCATGATTGCAGCTGAATTCAAAAACCAGCTCTCAGATTGCTGACTAAAACAGCCAAAAGAGACAACTCCTCTTCTGGCTTCTCTTTGCTGGTTTTCTGTTAAATACAGAATCAATTTTAAGTTATGTTTGATCACTTATAAGTTTTTCATGGTTTTGGTCCATCTTATATTTCTAAACTTTTAATGTCCTGAACTGAGATTTGGTCTTCTAGAGCCACCTTCCAAACACTACTTACCATCTTCCTCTGTTCAACACTGATTTTTGCTTATTTTGTGCCTGTTTGGTTAGGTTTTCCAAAAACATACAGTTGCTTGTGAATGCAATGCTATTTAGCATTTTGAGCTTCCCACCAGCACATGAATGCACCACACCACGACAGTGTAAGCCACAGAGACACAGACCATGTTTTTGTTTTCTGGATACAGATTTGACCCTGGCAATGGCACAGCCAGCTTGGTCTTCATAGATGGGATTCTATTGCATTGAATCAACCTAAATGTGGAGCATTTTTGTACAATCAAGAAAAAAACCAAACCTGTCCTACCCCATCTATCACTGCACAAACCTGGTAATAATATCAAATGCAAGCTGCAACTCTTGGACTAAAGTCGCATTACAGTCTTTTTATCCCATAAATCTCATAAAATCCAAATCCCATAAAATTTGATAAATTTATCCCAGTTCAGAAGAGGAACCACTGCCACAGCCCTGGTTTCTCTGCAGGGTTGAGGTTTTATGCTCAAGTTATTTTTTAGTTTGCATAAAAATTTATATAGAGATATTGTTTAGAATAGATATATAAATATAAATAACTGTGCTTTAGACTCCTAGTAAACATTGTTTCAATTGTGAATGTTTTATTGACTTTATAGTTTGATATTTTAGGCCAAAAGAGGCCTTGAGTCCTCATTTTAGTTTATGCCAAATTTAGATTCAGTATTCAGCATTTTAGGAGTTCATCTTACCTGAATTAATTGCCCTTAGGGACAGGGAGAGGAGCTCAGATATCTGAGAGTTATTCAGAGTAGAACCGCTACTTTTTCGCTCAGCCTTCAGCCACTGGGAGCTGCATCAACATTAGCAGTTAAAAATGGATGGATGAATGGACAGAAGAAATAAAATTAAGGAGAACAGAGTCACATCTAGCATGGTTTTCATAATTAAGGCTGTAATTTCTCTCTCTCGTTTTTTTGGACAACATTCCCTTGGCTATGTATCATGCCTTAACGTGAGATTTGTAACTTCAGATAGAGTGTGACTTGCCATGAATCACCACTAAACAGCAAAGCAACTTTATTTTCTTTTAATCTCTTCATCTTCTCCCTGAGGACATCACTCTTGCTCTTTTTCATCAGCATTTCCTGGAAAATGAACAATACCAGCTCCCAGAGTCCTATTTTTCAAAAGTCCCTTGGGTGCTCCCTCACTCACTTGGGACCCGAGAGTGGTACAAATGGGGTCTGTTGAATTAAATGTGAATTCAAATACAACACAAGTGACATTTACCAGAACTAATTCTGTTGTGCATAAAGGCATATCAGCTCATTTTTGGCTTAGCTTGTGGTATGATTAGTTTTTCTTTCACGTTTCAGAATCAGAATTATTTTATTTGCCAAGTACAAGTGCACAAGGATTTCTCTGGTGTGTGCTGCAGAAAACAAATAATAATATGAGTATAAACAATATGTACAGATAAATACTACAACATGTATAGAACAAAATACAATAAGCATAAAAGCAAATGTGCAAACAGGCAAACAATATTGCACCAACAATGGGTATGTAAACATAACCAGTAAAACTTGTAAGTGTAGATGAGAAATAACTAAATGAAGAATGACATTTATGTGAACAATAGTGATGTTGCCACAGATGTTGATGCAGCTAAATGAGAGCAGTGTCCAGTGGGGAATTGTGGGAAGAGTCTGAGTGATAAGAGTTTATGAGAGTTTATAAGGGTTATGGGTTTAAGCCTGATGAACACAAAGAATATTCATATTAAAAGACAAAATATATGCACAAATAGATCTCTATAGAAATCACTAAAAAAAGGTCTTGTTTAGCTTTATTTAAAGGCACTTGATTTCTAATCAACTCTGATCTAACTCTGTTGAGCTGTTTGAAACTGCTTATAGCCTTCTTGATTAGTTGAATTGAGTTGAATGCTCCATCAGCAAAAAGTCCTCAATGTGTATTCTTAACTAGTAGCTAGAGAGCGGATGTAAATTAGAACTGCGATGTATGGGGAGGGGGGNGGGGGGAGAGAGAGAGAGAGAGAGCATTATATTATATCTCAGACATTGCTAAATGCTGTGTGGTCTGCCTGTAAAGTGAAGTATTATTCTTAATGATTTTTTTATTCGCTGGAACAGAACAGAAAGTAATCTAATGGTTGAGAACAGAGCTGAAAGTACAGAACATGTTTATGAGGAATCTGATGAGAAAGAAGTGTTGGGGGTAAAGTGAACATAAAATTATACTATCGGTAGTAATTTCCACAGGTGCTATGTGTTGACAGGAATATTGTTACAAGTATATGCTAATACATAAATGATTATTTTAAACCATTCTTTATTTTCATTATAGTTTTAATTCCATTTAACACCCATGAGATGTATATTCATTCTTAAATGTTCTTTCCATTGGTTATTAGTTCATCCACACCAATGGTTCTTAAACTTTTTGAACTAAATATCACCTTTCAGCAAATCAAAACATCTGTACCACCTCATAAACAAACAATCACCTCTAAGGATGTTTTCACACTGACGTGGTTTGGTCCAGTTCAGTTACTCATTTCCTCCTGTTGGTATAGTTCATTTGGGCAGGTCTGAACACAGAAAATGCAATTGAATGTGTACACAAGAAACGCTCAGAGACAGTTTTGAGAAGATAGATGGTCTTGGCCCAGTTCTAAATGAACTCCAGAATGGCTAATTTGTGGTCTCAACATGATTCACACTATTTCTGAACCAATGAAAGGGCAATCAATTGATCTACTGATTGATCTACAACCAGAAATTGCTAGGTGTGTGGTATGATTAGCAAATCCAACCAATGCTTTGAAAAGATTGTAACGCGTCAATCCTACCCAACACTTTAGATGAACATGTTAGGATGTTGTTGTATGTGCTCAATATGTGCTTCATTCTCCTGGCAGCATGTCTTCTTCACATAAAGTGAAGCAATGTAAGCAACAAACAGTTTTTCACACATTGTCTTGAAGTCACATTTAGTATTCTGCTAGCATAGTTTTCTTGCTATATCATCCAAATGATGACTATAACTAAGAACGCATCCCAATTCTGTCTTTGTTACATGTTAAGTATTTATCCTGACATTGTAAACTATTTTTTTCCTGGTTAGATTGGTTTTCTCCCTTTAATGTACTACCAGTGGTACATATACTGTATCAGAGTTTGAGAACCACTGATCTTGATCACTGTGTCAGGTTGGTCACTATAATAAACAGTTATGTAGCCACAATAGACATTAACCATCTACATTTACAACCTCATAAAGCCAGACTACACCTTGCATGGTCAGTTTGATGATATCTGTCTGGAAGTCATATCTTTACAGTCTACTGGAAACATCTGTCTCAAAGAATCCATCCATAGCCTTTCAGGATCTCCACTCATTAAGATCTTTTTTGTCTTTATTAGGAATTGAGGGTTTTTGTAAGATATTCATAAGTTGGATTTTCTGACAGTATTATGTTTTTATACATGTCCATATACAGTATCTTTACATGTATTCTTCCATTATTTCTTGATATACAGTACATCACCTCTTAAGAGTACCTAAAGTCCCTAAAATACATGCATGCTCTCCTTGCTCACACACACTCAGAAGTGAGTGGATGAGAACCTGAGCTGGAGAGCAGCCAGTCCGTGGCAGACACATCAGACAGTTGTAAGCACAAAGTAAGGTCACGCTCAAACTTAAGTGGCCCAGAGTGTGAACTTCTGCCCTGCTCACTGAGGGGGTTAATAGGGATTAATAAAGAAGGGCTCCCTCAGGATATAATGTTGTGTTCCCTATTTTAAAAGAGTTTAAAGACTTGACACACAGCAGGGCCTACAACAGGAAATTGGTGTTCCAGCAGCCATTATTGGTACCAGTTTGTTCTTATCTTCTTGAACAAGTGGAGACGAAAAAGCAGCTGTGTGTTTGTATATGTGTGTGTTTTCTCACAGCTGCATGCGTCTATACTTGTACAATCTTAAGCTTAGGTGCAAACAGTGTGTATGGGTCTCAGCATGAGTGTGGAGAGATTGATAACAGAGAGATATTGTGGCTTGGACCTGTGGCAGTTTGGGCGATGTCAGCACTCTCCCCCAAGGTTTAGGTAATGAACAGATAGAGCTGTTATGATCACAGAGATAAAAACTGGACAGAGCCACTACATCAACAGAGGACGTCATTAAGGAAGTACCATTTCTCAGAGTTGAGATGTCATAGCCCCAGCTGTGAACCTAACAGGCAAACTTCATAATATCTAATAAAATGTTAAATAAATAACAAATAAAATGCTAGCACATTTGGCATGCACCTGTTCTTGAAATATATTTAATGACTTCTAAAATTACGTCAGTAAAATTTTCCTCCAGTGCCTTACTACTAATTTGGTATGGTCCTTTAAAGGGCCATACCAGTGATTTTGTATATTTGAGCCCAATAAATACAACCTGCATAAATGTTAATTACTGCCAACTATTTTCAAAAAGATATTACTGGAGAAGGAAATATTAGAATTGTTTTCCTACTCTCCAGACAGCTATTAGTTTTAGTTTATTCCGGTACACTATAAAATCAACTTGTAGAGACTTTAAACATTCTTGAAATAAGTAATCCATCACAGCAACCACAATGTCTGTTAATTTTTTTTTTGTTTGTTTTGTTTTTTGTTTTTTTTTGTCGATATACATTTTCTTCCATGTAGCTTCATGCTGGATTGGTTAAATTCAGTAACTTTGACAAAAACGATGGATTACCAATCTCAAGCATGCTTCAGGTCTTACAAGTTGATTTTTACAGCAAATTTGAATAAAATGAAACCAGTCCAGAAGGTAGGAAAAACAAATCTAAAATGTATCACTCGAGTTGTATGTTTTGGAAAATGGTTGGCAATTATGTAACTTGTACTGTATGCAGGTTGGGTTGTTTTTTGGGACTCAAATATGCAAAATCACCGGTATAGTCCTTTAACAGTCAATAAGATGCACAAAAATTAAGCAAGAGAAAAACTACTAATTATGGGAATATCAGTCTGCAACATTTCTAGTCCTTGAATGTAATGAGCAGTTTCAGCACAATGTGAATAAATAAATTAAATAAATAAATAAATAGAATTTCTTGCCTTATTTCTTTTTAAATACATCAATTAACAGCAACAGTGATTACAGAAGAACTAAATATGATCTATGAGGTTATGATTACAAAATAATTAAATGAGCATTATGATAATATATAGTATTACTATCTATATATACACTGAAATAAGTATATTGAAAAGTAGGATGCTACCAAAGATATTTGCATGTGTAAATATGCATGTGTAATTCCCATTGGCCTGAAGCCAACTGTGTGTGTCAGTAATACCATACTAAACTCTATTTCCATCTGTCACACATTCTCTATGGTTCTCATGGTTTATCTCATGGTTTTACCATGTATTTCTTTATCCCTCCTCATTCTACCATTTTGTTACAACATCTGTACCGCTTATTAGTTTCCCCCTTTTTTCCCTGTCCCTATCCTACTATGCATCTCCCACAATTATTATTAAATCTGCTGTTTTGCACTCTGTATATTCCTTGTTTCTTTCTCTCATTTTCAGTCCCTCCATCATTTAATTTCTGCTCACCTCTCACCTATCACTCCCCTCTCCCTCTTTACTTCATCATTCCATCTTTGTACTGTGCAGCTGCAGAAATGAGACTTGGCTGTGACTAATCTGCTGGCAAAGCCTCCGAGGGCCCCTTGTGGTGGCTCCCCTTCACAGAGGACACGTGATTGATTGGACCTGGGGAAAACTTTGTCAGGCTGGCCATCATGACTGGATCTCTTCCCTGATAATAAATTTCCCCCTCCCTCAAGTAGTATAGGGAGACACAAGTGTCATTGGGCACATTTTCATGACGCATGTTGCCCTGGACTGTAATGGCGGATGTACATTGCCAGATTCTACTCTCTCCTATATAATACCCACCTTCTTCCCTGACCCTAAGCTAAACAACATTCTGATTATGTACGGTATTTGTGACAGCAGGATAGGAGGTGGAAAAAAAAAAAATTGTGTATGTGTGAATGCAGGAAACTGTGCAACCATATATGAGAACGCAGGGTGTGCACTTCCCAGATTCTAAATGTGCAACCAATCATTCAAATAACCCCCACCTTGGTACTAAGCCTAGTGTGCATATCAGATGAGGGCTGGAGAGAGAGAACGAGGGAATTACTTTTATTGGCAAAGTGTCGTGACAAATTGATTTTCTCACTTAAATCCTCGACAATGGACAAGAAATAGCAGGTTGACTGTTTCTCTCCCTAAATGGCCCATTTTCTCCTTCCTTCACAGTTCAACGGTACAGAGTCATTAAGAATTACAAGGTAGACCCTCGTGCCAAAACCAGAAGGTCTGCAGCACAAATTCTCTTTTTCTTCCCCTCTTTTTTTTTTTTTTCCTCTCTATCCCAAAATTGTTCATTTATCAGGCTTGCTACTGATGGGTCAGAGCAGAAGTCCATGTATTCTATCATGGGCTCAGTCATCCTTTAAAAAGACTCTGAGGTAGATTTGTCATAGAATGCTAAAACGTGTGCTCAAACATAAAAACCTACAAATACACACATGCACTCACACGTGATTCACAAATGATAGGATGGACAGATAGACAGATATACAGATAGAAAGAGAGATAATTGGGGCTACTTTCAATCAGACGTTAATTCTCATTAGTCAACACAGACATTTCCAAATGTATCTGCACTTTCCACTGTGTTAGCATGCAACAAAAAGATAATGGACACGCCTATGGATCGCTCATCTCATCTCAAGCATCTTTGCATGTTGATTCTCCTATTAAATATCACTATACTGAATATTCTCTTACTGAGAATGGCAAATCATACTTTGGTTGAACTGGTTATGACTCATAACTCATAATCATATAGGGACATAAAAGTTTGCCAATCGAGCTTGTGACCAAAGAGTTGGCGTTTGATCCCTGTACTGGCAGGAGAAATCTGTGTGGATGAAGACAATGAACACCACCTTCCTGAAAAATAGCTTGGTCTTTGATGGAAAAGATAACTGTATTGTAATTAACATACAATATAACCGGCCATATCTCAGTAAACTCTTTATTTCATTATTTTGATTAGCTTATGAAAAATTGGAAGTCATCTGAAAAAGAATACATTCTACCTTTATGTACATTCAGGGTAGCAGGCATTTAAAAGACTCAGTTGTTGTTGCTGAACTGCCAAAAACCCAAATGACAGTCATAACATATCCAATATTATGTTGACTTTTACATCAGTGGTTTTTATTATCCTGTTACCTAAGGGACATTTTGACATTTTTCTACTGCATTCTTTAACTTAAAGGTGACCATTTGTGTGAAAATTCATAACTACTGTGAAGATTCATTGTTTGACCACATTTATGAGAGTTTGGATATATTCATACAGTATATACAACATCTCACCTACTCATTTATTTGTGGTAATCAAATGGCTCCAGCTGGAATTATTTAATGTTTGACTTAAAAATATAAAGAATGTATTTGCATGTGTGTGTGTATTTTATATAACCAGCAACGATTCCCTTGAATATTGTATGCAGAATGTGCCACATTTAAGATAAAGCAAATAACTGACTAATGCTGCAATCAATTGTACTCGGAATTCAGAAAGTCAACTTCCAAGTCAACTCTCAGGAGTTCCAATCTAAATGTGTTTCATCCACTTATGCTCAGGAAAAAACATGGATGCCCATTGTAAGTTCATATTTGCATGGTATGTCTGCGAATTATAAAAATCTAACATATGTGAATTACTTCTGTGCGATTAGTAAAGTGAAACATGTATAATATAGGTCAACTGGCTTGTTCATCTTTCCTCATAAAATAATGTTTAATACTGCAGCTGTGCAATATGTCAAAAATTACAAAAAAGTTGAAAATTACTAAAGGATGCAAAGAAATTCTGTTACCACTCACCATGTGCACTGTCTTATTGATACATCAGGTGTGTTTATGTTATATATTTCAAGGATATTGCCCAAGTTTCCGAATTGTACTTCTAATCACATCTGAGTAATAACAGGGTAAAAACAAGTATACTGTGTAAATGCATTCTAAGAACACCATAATATCTTGTAATGAGAGAAATATAATGCATATACTGTGATTAAATCGTATCAGTGATGTAATAATCTGTTTTATGGAATCTCCACCACACACATGGCTCACCTCAGGTGACAACGACATCTAAATACTGAGGTGCACAACTTTGGTATTGCCTCCTTCATAAATGCATGTCAGCCAATGAATAAGTCCAACTGAGAATTTGTCTCCACATAGCAAAAAGAAGTGCAAAGAGATTAAAAAAAAAAAAAAGGGGGACTTGCCATGTTGCAAATCCCCTACAAGTTATAGTTCAAATAATTAATTGCACAGAATTCAGCAAAGTGGTGTGACATCTTCAGCTTATCAATTCTTTTCTGTATTTCAGGATCTTAGAAGTCCTCTGCTGTACTGCCACCTGATACCTGTAACAGTAGCTGAAATTAAAAGGGGTCCTTTCCTTCATTTTGTTACAGAAACACTGCTGAATATGCCAGTTGAAGAAAATAAAGTTTTCAAATGCACTGAACCATGGAGAGGTTTGATAGAGTAGGTATAGAGCTGTGACTGACTGACCTGATTATGGCTCCAGATAACTATAGTTTGCTGGTGCGATAGAAGAATAGCTACCATGACTGAAAGTAATCATAGATGTTACAAAGCTGACAGATCTCACACAACAACTCTACACACTCATGCTTCACACTATCACATCGGTCCAACTCTCAACAATAGCCTTGCCAAAGAGTGTGGTATTCGTAATTACAATTGTAGTAGTAAGAATGATTCTCTTGATACTCTCAGATGGCAGAAACTTATACACAACTTCAAGTAATTTTATTTCTACCTCTATAGGTATGTATTAACAACCCAATTATGTCTCATTTGTACAACAGACGCACGGGATGCTGAGTTCCACACATTTAACCACAATAAAGACCAGCAACCCAAACAAGCCATGACCTGTAAATTACACATCAATAACTGGCTTCCACACTTGAGGGAAGAACAAGTTTGCATCTTAAACGAACACACACACATATATATATATATATATATATACACAAATCTTCAACAGTCAGGGCCTCTACTTGCATCAATAGGAACCATTTGCCATGACACATTTGGAAAAAATATAAGGTGCCAACATTATCAGAGGCATGTTGTGAAGGGAAAAGAAGATTTGAATGGGTTGCTACCTCAGTTTCACTCTCTTTATTGCGGCATTTCACCAACCAGACACACATGAAATAGAATGCTGCTAAAATCCTCCAAAATACGACAAACACATTCATACTTTAGATTCACGTTAGGGGTCCAAAATTGCTCAGTAATGTGTGTGTGTGTGTGTGTGTGCGTGCGCGCACACATCAAAACTTGCTATCCAAATGTTTAGCTATCTAGATACTCAGCATGTTGCATTCTTTAGCATCATCCAAGAAAATGTTTCAGCATCTTATAGCAGTGTATTGGTTTAGAAGTGACATGCTGCCAAAAAATGTAATACACAGAATTACTATGTCTTGTAATATGTTGTGATCACATGGCATCCATTATATGTCATATGCTACTGAGAAAAGAATGTATAATTAAAACACATGCATCATTGCAGTACATCCAAAATGGTGAATGCATGCTACTTTGGAGTAAGAGGTAAGCATTTATTCTGGCTGCATAGCTCAACATCAACATCAGTGCTAAGGCCTCTCTTACACCTTGCATTAAAATTTGTTCTTGGTATCCAGATATGTTATCTGGATAATGACATCCAATGTCAGGGTTTGCATTTAAACCACACATTGAAAGTGTTCTCGTTATCTGGATTCTGCCTACATTGTGATCAGATCTCAGTTGGTGGGTCGTTACACTGTTAAAGCCAGTTTTCCTTCCTCCATCCTGGATGAGTTATGTCCATTTTTAAAAAATATCAAATAACTTTTTGTGTGGGCTGTCGCTAACTGTGTCTGTCCAGTTGTAGCAACTCACACCTGATTCAAAATAACTTTATTAACAACAATGAAAGGAGCATGGAAGATGAGAGTTTTCAACTTGAGAGGATCTCATGTGTCCCAGCTGTACGGATTTTGTTTACAGCAGCTTGTTGTGACTGAGAGCCAATCATAATATGCCTTCTGATCATTCTATTGCATTGATATTGTTCGGATAACGTGTCTTGCTACTGATTGCATGTTAATGCAGGGTGTAAATGTGGCCTAATGTTCACAGATAACATTAACACTAATCACTTATTTTCTGTCAAATAAGTGTATGTATTTATTTATAGCTGAGTAGCATGCTAAAAAAGCTAACCAGGCTATACAGAAACATTGTACTAATCAAAATGTTTGCATCAACTGGTTTTCTCTGGTGAACAAAAAGAACAGACATTTTGTCAGCAGAGTCTCGATCATTAGCATGAAACACTGCATTGTTTGCTTTACCTCCATTTACCCAACAGATTGTGCCTGAGCTGCAAACAGATGTTGGATATCACTGTAGCTTTAAGCAGCTTCATTGTGGGACAAATACAACTAGTTTTTTTGCAGCTGTGATGGACTTTAGTCTGACATTAATAGCATTTAACTTCCCCAGCAGGGCAGGAGCAGTGCAGTCATGCTTGATTCTTACATCTTGAATAAATCATTTCATGGTGTACTGAAGCTCTTGCTGTTGGCTTCTGGATATGTTGTGTGACTCAGAGAAACTATCTGGAGTATTATACTCTGCAGTAGGCGACTTCACAGCATATTATATCTGTAGCTGGTGGGAGTGTTCTTAAATGGGGGCCCAAGGCATTTGCCTATCTTGCCGAATGGTAAAATGCTGGTGTCCTCAGCATATTTTTTTCCTCCATTCAGTCCCTATTATAGAAAAGTTTAATAGGCCTAAAATACAGTAAAAATGTAATGTTAAGTTAGAAATGAAGTAAAACTCTACAAAAAGGCAAGGATAGTTAAATGTATAATGCAAAGATTAAACAAAATGTAATTAGTCTTTAAGTCATTAAAACATTGTGTTGATTTGCCAAGTCTAAATTCCTAAGGAAAGTCAAGAGTTTATCTCAAGGCTCAGAGACATAAATAGACTGTATAAACTGGAAATAATCAGCTTTAAGTTGTTTTTCATGTGCAGTTTTCTCCTTGATTAAAAACCACCCTTAACAAAATTTGTTTAGGTTAACAAAGTAATGTGTGTAGCTTCCAAACAGCTTCTGTTTGGTGGATCATGGTGAAATACTAAAAACAATTCAAGCCCTCTGGTTGGACACAATCTTTATAATCTGCGATTAGAAGACTAACTTGATTACTTGAATGTTTCTGTTCACATAGTCACTCAATGGCATTTTTGCACACATTGTGTGAAATGACAATACAAGAACAATATTAAAGAGTTAGTTGTCTTCACTGTTGTTTGAACTTTCTTAAAGTTATAGATTTCAGCTTTAAACTTGCCTTGTATTTGTGAATATACTGTATATTTTTACCATGTATGTAGCTGTCTGGTTAGGCTTACAAGATTGATAAAGATGTTGATAAACTTCCTGCTATCATCAAAGATGTTGGAGTTTCCTTTGCTGATACTGAACCAAAATTAGACCACATCTAACTTATATACTCTTCCTCTTCTCAGATGCCTCTTCCTTATCGAACCTGATCCTTGCAATGGCTATTTGATCCTTGATCCCTGTATTACTTACACTTTTTGGGAAACAGTATCTTAATTTTATTGTATTTATTGTCTTTTTCTGTGCAATTTTCTTATGTGCCTCATAGTTTTTACTATGTGCCTTTTATATGTTTTTGTTATTTGTGCCTTTGTATATTTTTCACTTTGATAATTCTCTTGTATCTGCAGCCATTTTCTCACCAGCCTGGGAAACAGAATTTCATGTTCATCACATGTGACATTGTACAAGTATAATGGGGGTGTGGTGAGATGAAAATAAAGCTCCTTGTATATCCTTGCATTTACAGTAATTGGCTCTAGGTAGGGTCTCGTACTGTTACCATGGATCTCCTGTCTGTCGGTTGGTATGTCCACACCAGAATGGATCCAAATGAACTCCCTACTCCCTGATGCATCATGCTGCTGCAATGTTGGTGGTCTTTCTCTCTATCTGGGTCTATTTGGATTTACCACATTTTGTATTGGGTCTAATTATCCTCAGGTCTATTTTTGGACCAATTCCAACTGTCTTCAAGTTCCTTTCTGGTCTCTGTCTTTTTTTTTTTTTTTTTTTTNTTTTTTTTTTTTTTTTTTGGATTCGGGTAGGTCTGTTTCAGATCATGCCCCAAAGTTTGGACCAATGAAGACCTCTAATAAAACAAAACTGTTTTGAGTTTCTGATAATGTTCCTCGCAGACTATGAACCTACACAGTCAGTGTTTCTCACAGGCTCTATTTTCAGTCCATGTGAATTAGGCTTCCTTTGAGTTGTTTGCTTCCAAATCCCTCTATGTGAGAGGTTTATAAGTTTCAAGCTGTATTTCTGTTGTGTGTTTATGTGCATGTCTGACCTATACTCTGAAAGTCACAGAGGGATAAACCAGGTGACTTTTTCCACAATAACCTTTCTCAGAAGGGTTCCCTTTCCTAATCACTGTCTTATCAATATCTGAGAGATGGTAATCCTTCAATTCCTTCTTCAGTCTCTGTCTTGCTGAGTCTGCTTTAGTCCTCTTCTTCTCAGTAGTCCTGGCTTAACAGCTTGTCTGAATGTTCTCGCTGAAGTTCTCTGGGGCTTCAGTTTGTGAGGGCCATGTGGCAAACCAAAGAGTCTCATGTAAAGCCAGTTCAGTTTATCAAACAGACCTTGTTTCTCTGTGTTTTTCTCTCCTCTGGTATCCTGGGGACCAAGACACGACATGCCAATGTGCATGTTAGTGTAAGGAGATGTAATGAGGAAAGGATGGGACTACCCTACCTTGTATCAGAAGTCAATGATTCACCGGGGGGAGAAGGACAATTCTGCAAGAGTGAACACTTCCTGTGAACCCTCTCTTTCTCTCTCCACATCTCAGCCCTTGCTTAAAGTATCAGCACATCTGTGATCAAGCAACAAAATATTGGATTTCCTAGTGTGCAGAAAAACAGACATTAAAAAATTACAGCAGTAACATGAACTTTAAATGAATGCCCTATGATTTAATTTATTTGATATTAGAAATAAAATACATTAAAAAAAAAAAAATCACATTCCGTATACAACACAAATCGCATTAAGATGTAGAGGGCAGCAAAACAAAATTACAAACTTATTTCCACATTAATCATGCTGGACTTGAACCCAGTTGGCATGATTACAAGGAGAGTTCCAGCAAACTGAGTAAATGGGAAAATTCAACTATAAGGCTGTGTGTAATTTTATTTTATTCTTCATAAGGTATTATAAGGTATATTTTGAATATACTGCTGCATTGCCATAAATGTCTCAGATGTCACTTTACATCTCGTCATCTTCATTGTGAAATGTTTGGTTTTTTTTTGTTTTTATGAAATCTGTTCTTGATATTTCAAAGCCATAATCTATTTGAATTTGACTGTTTAAACCAGCCTAGCATTAGTTTCACTGCAATAGCTCTAAATTGGATTTATGAAACAGATTAATCCTAGATTAGTTACTTAGGTACCCCAGACTGGGATTTTCACAGTAAGCTCAGGTTTTTCTTCTACAGATTTTAAAGCTGTTCACAATGATCAGTATTGAGTCTTACTGAGCACCAAAAACTTCTATCTGCTGACAAGTTGTACTTCAGGTGTGTTAGTGGGTCAAGTACATGGTATTTTGTATTTTTATCAGAACATGCATGTTTCATTTTTTTTTTTTTTTTTTTTNTTTTTTTTTTTTTTTTTTGTATGTCTGGTGATGGCATGTCTTGTCAGCAAACTGATATCCATTCACAGCTAAAAGCAGCCTAATAATATACACTGATTGAACAAGGGAAACCACAGATACAGCTGGTGTGCTGTGGGATCATACTGCAACACACTCTTAATATGGCTGCAAAAATAACTCATTAAATCACCATGCTATTAAAATATATCTATCTATATATAGATAGATATATTTTAATAGCATGGTGATATATATATATCTATGTATATAGATATACATAGATATATATATATGTATGTATGTATGTATAATCTCTCTCTCTCTCTCTCTCTATGTTTTTTTTGTTTTTTTTAGGTGTGGCTAAGTAAATTGGGTAAGTGAAATGAAGAATGATGAAATGATGCACAGGCTACAAACATGTCATTTGTTTCTGAATATATAAACTGCAACACATCGGTGTTCAAATTCCCCAGATCTCCATCTAATCGAGCATCTGTGGGATGTGCTGGAAAAACAAGTCCGATTCATGGAGGCCCCACCTCGCAACTTAACAAGACTTAAACGATCTCCTGCTAACGTCTTGGTGCCAGATACCACAGGACACCTTCAGAGGTCTTGTGGAGTCCATGCCTCGATGGGGCAGAGCTGTTTGGGCAGTACGAGGAGTACCTAGACAATATTAGGCAGGTGGTTTTAATGTTGTGGCTGTCGGTATATGCGTGACACAAATTTCAACAGTGCCCATCCGTACTTTCCAGATTTCATGATTCCAGGTTGTGCTCCGTCAATATACTGTTTTTATTTTGTTTTTTTTTATAGTTTGTCTTTAAATGAGTGTAAAGACAATCAAGTCTGTTTAAACTTTTGAGGAAAAATTGCCCAGACAGTGAGAAGTGATAAAAGTGTGAGAACACTGAAGTAGAATTGTCTTTGGGACAGAATTGTGAAGGCCAATAAATAAATAAATAAATAAATAAATAAATCTAAGAAAAAAGAGAGTTAAAGTTACAAATCATGATATTTATTTTAGTATTAGTATGTATTCGTCCGTGCATGGAGACATCAAATGACAGCATCTATCTGGTGTCAGCATACAGTTAATGTGCACTGCTCTCTGCTCGTGCCCATTTTGGGGTGTAATCCAGCCTATAGGCTTCCCAAAATAAAGTATTTTTTTTAATGAACATGTTTTATTATAGAGATTTTTTCCCATTATTTAGCCACTCTAGACAACAGCAAAGCGTGAAAAACAAAGTAAAAGGAAAAGATTAACAGATAAACAGAATATAAACTTTATTCTCCAAGCTGTCACACCATTTACCTGATTTTCGAGGTTTTCTTGTGTGTTTGTGTTGTGTCAACATGTGTGTGAAAGTGTAAGTATGTTTATATTTTTTTCTGTGTAGTGGGCCATCATGTGCACCCTTCTCTCTCCCTTGAGGGGTGAAAGCGTCACAATCACTCCCTGCTTGTTCATCCGGCCTTGAAGATGTTAAAAATGAATGCTGTTGGCAAAGGAGATGACATGAAACTTCTTTAAAAATGATGGGGAAACTTTGATAAGTCCTCAACAGGGACATGAACTGTCAGGAAGACAGATACCTCAAGTGAAGCAGGGACCTTTCATTAATGTAACAATCCTGCTACCATCTGTTTAAAGCTGACATCAGAGGCTCCTTTAGAAGTACTAGTGAGCCTCATGTGTGAAACACCCCATGGCATTGCTTATCATTGACACTCCTTGCACTCTCAAGGTGATTAAGCCTTTGTTGTTACTCAAACATGATACTTGAACAATACCACACGTGTATCTTATTTATGCCATGTGATAATTGATGAACTGAATATTTGCCTAAAAACATGTTTATCAAGAATTAGTTATGACACCTTATGAATTTTGCCATACCATATTGAAATTGATTATGATCAGTTAGCAAGATAAATGCTAGTTTTTCATAATTAAAACAAACTTGTTAACTGTATACAACTTAAATTACAGCTTCAAACAAGCATACCTCCACCAAATAAATAAATAAATAAATAAAACCCTCCCCCTATCATACCAATAAAATTTAACATCAATAAAGTAAATACAATTTAACCAATAAAATTTAACATCAGACTGAGTCAGGGTTTAATTTTCGCATGACGTTATGTTTTGCAAAGCTAGCTAACCCAACATGCAAATAAAGAAATACTACTGCCTCCAACAATAAAACAGGAAGGTAACACGTTTATGAATGAGGGGAAATGGTTGCATGTTAGTATTTGGCCTTACTAACACATTAAACATGGGTCTTATGAATTACCCCAATGCTTTTTGTTATCAGGCTGATTGTCAAAGTTTGTTGTTACTAAATAGTCACCATGCTTTAACTGTGAGGTTGATCATGTCTGTCCTCTCTCTCATTCATTGTGATGCTGGTTCTGATGTGGTAAATGATTTGCATACCATCATGCTGACTACTTGCATTGCTGTGGGATGTCATAACCATAAAACCAAAGGGGATGTCAGATCATGTGATTAATTTGCTGCTGATCTGTTGGGTGAAATAGCTGGCTACTAACAGGAAGGTTACATGATCACGTTCTAATAGCTAAGATAGTTTAGCTACTTTCCAGTCTTGGTTATGTCTTGTAGGATGAGTGCCATTGTCTCTCCTTGCATAATTTTAACTACATAACCCTAATCACGCTGTAATTGCTGTAACTGGATAATTAGCAAAACAAAATGGAAAAATACTGATAGTGAATATTTTTGCAGGTAAAGGATATATTCTGGGAAGCATTACTTTTTTTTTTTAGAATGGGTTTTGGTAAGCATGTATATAAATATAGTGTAANCTGGGAAGCATTACTTTTTTTTTTTAGAATGGGTTTTGGTAAGCATGTATATAAATATAGTGTAATTCTTAGGAGGCAGGATTTAGAATGAGAAAGTTGACCTGCATCATATTTTCTTAAGCCATATAAATACATAAACAAATTAAACCAAGATACTATGGACACATGCACAGGACCACAAAATGCAAGTACAAAGGAAATTCAGCCCAGAACTGCATTTGTATTCAACTAGGCTGTGTTCACTATATCACAAGTTCTTCAATAAGCCTTCTGCACAACAATTCTTTTGTTTTGAACTATAAATAAAAACTTCTTGCCAGCAAACTACTTGACCAAGATGGTCTACTTGTACCTTGCTACCTCCTATCAGTATTCATGGTGCAAAGCAAAGAGAGTTTTTTGTTTTGTTTTTTTTTCCAAAACAAAGCAAGTGAAGCAGACTAGCTTCTCCAAAGCTTTAGGCCTCACTGGAGTAGGCCAGAATGGGAGCTAATTTTTCATAATCAGTGAGAGTCAGAGCTTATGTAATCATCAAACACAAGCATAACTATGTTAGGTGGTGTCTGGTTGAGTGAGGGGTCGAAGGAGAAGAAAGACGAAGAGGAAGAGAAAGTATTAGCATGTGTGACAGGCAAAAAGAGAGCAGCTACAGGCAAAACAGAGCAGAAAATGAGGGAAGATGGACATTAATTAAATTTGAGAGGAGATCTCAGTGTGAAACATTTTAATGCCATGTTGGATAAAAGGGGGCTCCTCTTGAACATGTTGCTTTATTGTTCTTTGAGTGGTGGTCAGTTAAAATGGTGGTCATGCATGACTGAGGGAGATATTGAGCGAAGCAGACATGCACGCACACAGTGGTACTCACTGTGAAAGGTGTGGAGTGATCACCCAAGGGTGACCAGATTAACTGCTTAATTGAATGTATGTGAGTAGGATGACAAAGTATGGAAAACAGAAAAAGAGGGCAAAAAGGTCACTGTCTATATCCAGACGGCCTCCAGTTCTTTCCTTATTTTAACCATTTTCTTTAGGTGCTTTTTGTGGTTTAGTCCAGCTCAATCTGACAACGGGGTATGTTTTCCCCACTGCTGTGCAGGTCTGGGCACAGAAATCACACTTGGGTGTGAGCAAAACAACCACATCTAGACTATTTTAAGGAGGTAATCTTGGTCTGATCCTAAATTATCTATGGAGCAGTTCATTTGTGGTATGAACAATTTAGTCAGTGACAACAGAGAAATCATAAACTGGCTGAAGAGATGTGACTTCTATAATTTTCTTGGCAGTCTGCACTGGATGAGTAATTTCAGTTCTTCAGATAAATTACAGCACCATGTTGTCTTCCTGTATCTCCAGTACTGCATAATTACAGGCTGAGAGAGAGAGAGAGAGAGAGAGAGAGAGAGAGAGAGAGAGAGAGAACAGGCTACAACAGCCATTCAGTATGGGCTTCCCAACTGTGTTTATTATCAGACTATATCCCAAAGTATTTATGAGAATACTCCTCAGTGATCACATGGCCGTGCAGGTCAACTGGCCTGTGATCAATTGCTGCTCTGAAGTCAAACACCATCTCTTCTGTCTTATTCACCTTTAAAATCAGGGTGTTATAACTAATCAGTTTAACTAAGAAAAAGGGAGGGCATAAGTTTTTGCAGCATGCAGTGTGATTAACTTGCAAGACTCATCTGGCTTATGAGGATGCAGCAGATGAAGTCCACACACCTGTAAATTGAAAATGTATGGTTTTGTGATCTAAAGCGTAAACATAAAGATAAATCTCAAAGATAACTTTCATCTTTTTCTATCCTTAATCTGACATTGGAACTAACAAAATTCAAACAACAACAAAAATAGTTTCTACAGATAACATCTGAAAATAAATTTACAGTATCCTGTTTATATTAGTGAGCACACCACACACTTGTATAAATAGGATATAGTTTGGTTTCAAAGCCAGTTACATCTAAAATCCTGTTAAAAATCATCTTCCAAACATACACCTGCCATCAGACTAACCCCAAACCAGCTGCCCAAAGATCAGCTACAACCAGAGCTTAAAATATCACTGGGATGTAATTATTGAAAGGTACCAATTGACAGAAAAGTAAAGAAGTATTTCAAAGTCTTTAGCTCATGATGCATCATTCCACCTCAAATGCATGATCATTTACATTTGCATGCAGTGGCAAACAAGCAAATATTGCATTAGGAAAACTTATTATTATTTTAATTCTATTACTAGATTTATTTTGGTGCTTTAAATATTGTCAAAACATTATTATTTTTAAGCATGGCCTGTTTTGAGCAGCGACCAGTCAAGAGTTCCCTTGCCCAGGTAAAGAGAAGCAGCTCCAAAATATTATGGCTTCACCACCCTGCTTTACACAACAATGTAAAACAGGGTGGCGAACTGTGTTGTCTTTGCACAAACATATATTTTATAATTAAGGAAAGAAAGTTCAACCTGGTCTCAATATGTGCTGTGTTTACATGCTTACATATTGCTATACAAGCACACCTGCAAATATGCAATCAGACAAAATGACAAGAAGTCTTAAACTCTTATTGTAGCGTGTTTGAAGGTCCTATGTGCATGATGCCTCACGGTGCATGTTGGATAATTTGCTATTTAATATGCAAACCATATCTGCTGTCCTAGATTACTGCTGAGAAACAGCTGTACTATTGCTGATCCAATCAAACACAATTAGTATCTCCAGCATAAACACACTGCTGTTTTCACTATTTCTCTCTGTCTCTCTTACACACAGACTTTCTCACACAATTGCATGATTTTCCCCTCCCTTTATTAACACCACATGCCTATAGGGAACTGGCAAAGTTAACTGAGCTCTCCATCTGTTAAATTAGAAAGTGTCAAAACTTTTAGCTGCTGCGTGATCCAGAGACATAATCCCATGTCTCCATGGGTAATGAATTGTACTCATGCTAATTAGCATGCACATGGCCAGCAGTGGCAGTGAGAATGTCCTAATAAAATAGACTTGTGGTTTTGTGATGTCTGTGCTTTCTCTCTGGGGATGGCTGGATGGGCCTGAGCTGAAACCTCTCCTGTTCCCCTTTTCTAGCAAATCCCACTGAAGGACTTTTTCCCACCTTTTTCAAGCAACATTAAATAAAGGAGATGAATGAGGGGGGTGACATGGGACAAAAGTCAAAGACATTGCAGTAACACAGTATGCATTTCATACCAGCATCTCATAAGGATGCTGTTATGAGATGCATACCGTGTTTGAGATGTTTTAAGTGAGAGCCTTTTTTTTTTTTCTCTGGAATTGAAGAGCAATTTAAAAGTCAGGACTAACACTCCTGTAAATGAAATATGTGTACAATCAATAAAATAATGATAAAAGACAACCACAGACATTTACACGGACGTGTTAAAAAAATTTTCATTTCACTGCCAAATACTGTTTATATATGAGTACACTATTATCAGTCTGTATGAGAAAGAACAATAGAATAAAGACAGAGTGACAAAGGGGAGAAAGTCTTCAAGGGTGAATGGAATACAGGGCATCTGCGTTGCTTAACACTGGCTATAATAGAGGCCAAGGATTAGCTGGCAAACTTTATACCCCAACACCCCCACACACACACTGCATTACATCAGAGCTTTATCTGGCCTTTTATTTGCCTTTATCGAGCATGGCGGAGGCAGTCCGCTCAGCGTTAACAATGTCAGGCTAAAGTCATTTTACACAACACTACTTGGTCATGTAAGCTGACAACTTTTATATTCCCTTATGTCCTTGGTTTGCTCTGTCGTATGGACTTATCTCAAGTACAGAGTGGTGAAACCAGTTGGTTTTCAGCACCCAGATGTGCCACAGAGTGGGGTAAATTGGACTAATTTCAAGCCTGGAGGAACCATTACTAGGAGCTGAGCATAACTCGTAGTGGCAGAGAAAAACGGCCTAGAAAGAAGAAGCTCACATTCTGTGGATACTACATGCTCCAGTGGGTTTAAGTGTTCAATACAGGGCATTGGTGTGCATCACAGCTTTCACATGCAATTTATTCTTTGGTGGACAAAGTGTGTGTGTGTGATGATGGTGGTAGTGGTTGTTTTGGGTAAGCGATGAGAGGTGGAGGGGGTTGATATACACAGTCTTTTAATTAGCCTCATGCCCTGTTACCATCCACATTGCCAGGACTTGGCTGACCTCATGCAGATTTATGCTGCAATAAAAGTGACAAGGTTATGGAAATAGAGGCTGATGCAGGATGTGACAGAAGAGCTGTTGGACCAACCTTTAACAGGCTGACAGAGGCCATTATCCTTGGTGTCAGATGAAGAGGTGTAAGATGGAAGTGCCCCTTGCATTTCACGCTGGAGCAGCTGCCTAACATAGGGACAGCAACCAGGGACACAAACTAATGGCAGAGAAAGCAAAACCCTGAATCATTAAGGCTTTGCTACATGAATCGGAATGCTACATGCATTCCGATTCTGTTATCTACCATATATTTGGTAACTAAAGCTGACAGTTTATATAGCAAATCACATTCATATACTGTTATCATAGATGCGTGGCAAGCTTCCCTCCATCTAATCCATCTGTAATGTGATATATAAAATGCAGCCTTTATGTACATTGTTCCTAATTTTATTTATTCTTAATCCCTGTGTAATGCCTACCAATATTGTCCTTTTCTATGGCTGCCATATACTATCAGCTAACAGAATTAGATTTTGTCGCCATGTCATTTCTGCACTTACTGCTTGATACAAGTGGCAATGATTTTTCCAGCTCAGTATGTCCTTGTTTTACTTCATCATTCTTTAATATTTAATCTGGAATGACATGTGTTACAGTATTTGTATTGCTTAATGGTGGACTTGCCATAACTGTCTTAAAACAACCTTGTTTATCAAATAATAAAAACTAAAGGAGAGCATGGTAATCAATTTAGTTTTGGATTGCTTAAAGCTCTGTGGCCTTAGCAAAACGATGATGCTTTACGGAATATATTTTTTTTTGTTTGTTTTTTTTGTCTGTATTGCTAATCAATCAAAAATGTGACATGGGTCTATCTAGTGGCACCTCCTATAATTATCTGTCATTCCAGTTAATTAGCATCCTATAAGGATTCACAGCCCACAAGGTACTGTAGCTGCCTATCAAACAGCAGGGCAGCTGACTGCATAATGAGACGACTTGAGAGAAACATACGAGGTCAAAAAATAGGTGGGGTTCCTTCACAGTGGAGATTTGCACAATAAATCTGGGGCTGATATTGTATTTAGAAACTGGAGAAGATGAATACAATATCCACCAAACTCTATATGACTGTAGATTACATTCATGATCAAACCCATAGGGATTGTGCAGCATCAGTCTATAAATCTACCAATATTTCACACAAATAATTGAAAACATCTCTTCCTGTGTTCTGAGTCTCTTCAGGCTCTTCTTTCCTATATCATGTGAAATGCAATGAGAAATTATATATATATATATAATGACTACAAAGACTTAAATCAACTGCCAAATTCCATGGTGATTTCAAAAACATTTACTTGTGTCCCTGCAACCAACCAATCAGACAATAAAATTACAAACACAAGAAACAAATACATTTTGCTTGAATCACACAGTTAAGTGGCAGAAAACTAATCCATTGTGTGAGCACATATTTTGGCTTATCCTCAGAGGCATGTTCTCGAACAACAAGGAAAAAATAATATCTTTTGTCTTTGATAATAGCATCTCACTGGTTAAACTCTTAACTCTCTACATCTTTTTTCTCTTCTTGCAGGTTTTTTTTTTTTTTTTNAGGTTTTTTTTTTTTTTTCTGTTGTACCATGTGAATAGCTTCTAGCAATAGTTGCTCATTGATCTGCAGCATGTGTTGTCGGATGTTTTATTTTTTTTATTTTTTGGAGATTGGGCAGGATGAAGCAGCTTATGTAAGCAACAGTTGAAGTCATCAGGGGAAGGAGAGATTTAGCTGCATATCTATGTTGGTAGATGGGGGTGGGNGGAATATAACCAATATCAACACTCTCGTGCTGTGCTTAAGTACATCCAAAGATTCCAGAGCCCAACAGATCACAGAGGAAGTGCTAAGAGAAAGGTAAATATAATTTATCTGCATTAACATCTGCTCATGCCAAACTGTTAACGTATTTACAGATGTGCCTTATTGGTACTTAAGTTAGAGGAAACAGACTGCATATATTGACTGTATATATTTCTTTGTTTCAATTACTGCTTTCTGTAGATGATGATACAGATGTAACTTCTTGTAAGTACTGCTTTTAAGTACAGCTAAGAGGCAGGTAATAGACATGGGCTATATCAAGTACCCTGGCATAAGAACAGATGATTAAGCCATATAAGCTGGGTGCCTTTGTAACACCAAATGAAACCTAAAATAATTAAAAGAAGAGACAGATGATGACAGTGAAATAATAATGAAGAGACAAACAGTGCTCAGCATAACAAAAGTCTTTTTTTTTAATGGATCTAATGAAAATATGTGTACAGCATATTAGCAGTTGTATCACTAACTATGCAATAAAGCTGCGCTCAGAACAAGAGATGATCTGATTTTTATGACAATGACATGCAAAAAGTAATGGCCACAGTACAAAAAAGCTTTTTTGAGAAGCAACATATTTGTCTCAAGGTAATTAATTTCAGTAAAGTAACACATTCTCTAACAGAAAAAGAGATCAGGGTCCTGTTTTAAGCAGCAGGTTTACTAATTTATAATAGTATTACAAAGCTATCAAAATATTTTTGTTGAGTAAAACCTGGAACTGATCTAAATATATGTTTTGGGATTTTTTTCTGAGTTATCCATTAAATCTTCTTGGAAAAGGCCCCAGGAGGCTAGTGATATTTAAATTTTTATAAACAGTCATATTCATTTCCTTTTAAGTCATTTTGTTTTTAGTTAGGAGTGTTTGAAATTTGCTTCCTTGGATTATGATATACAGAAACTGGATTTAATTTTTGGACAGTGTCTACGAATGCTTATTTTTTGACCTATGGTACGGCCTATAGCTATACTATACATGTTAGGATAACATCTATAGCCTATGTACAGTATATAGATGCTAACAATCAAGCTAATTACACTGTAATGTAAAGCAATATGCTGCCGATTCCATATTGTCAACAGCATGCAAGTATGTGTGCAACAACAACTTCTGCTAGCATTGAGTGTGTGTGTTTTTTTTTTTTTTTTTNGGGGGGGGGGGGGGTGCATCTATGCACATTGCAGTAAGAAGGTAAAGGTAGAGTTTTGTTACAATGAAGCTCAGTATAGTTCTTGAGATGTGCATAATTAATAAGATTCATGTTCCGTGCCTGTATGTTTTTGGAATTATACATGGTTGCTGAACCCTGTTATGAAGTCCATTATGGATGAATGTATGTTTATACAGAAGGTATAACATGCATACATTCACTTTTTATTTCTGTGTTATCACAACTTTAACCATTAACACCTGTTGGTGATTGGAAGTAATCAATTTTGACTGTTAAGGTGAGGTGACAAATGAATCTGGAAATTGCTTAAAATCATGCCTAGATTCCACTTAAGGGTTGTTTACACCATTTCTATGTATATACATAGAGATAATGTCCAAAGCATTGCGGACTATTAATGATCCAATTAATGATCAGCGTAAAACAGGGGTGTCATTATGGGGAGAACTGCCATTTCCAAATTCTATGTAATAAGTAATTAGTTTTCTAGCTAAATTATTCTTCTCTGAATAAATACATTGAACTACTAATGAACTTGCTTTGGGTTCCATGGTCTTCTCAAAGCTGCAAATGGTTAAGGCTGCCCCTGCAAACCAATTAGTTTCTAAACTTGGGTAATTATGCTGATTGCTCATGCTGAAGTCTCCAAGTGCCCTTTTGTGCAATCATGTCTTTCCCAGAAAAAGTGAGTCAGGTACAAAGACAGAAAAGACAGAATGAGAAGAGAAGAAAAGCAAGCTGAGAGAAAACAACTGCTGACAAAATCTTCCTGAACAAAGGTGAACGAGTACTACTTGCTAATTCAAGAATATATTGTATGAAAACTGAGTCAGGTCAACTGGATTCAAATTTTTAATTCTGAAACATTTCACTATTCAACTAACTATTGAGTTACAAATGGCTTTGTAAGTCAGAATTAAAAACTTGAACTTGGATGAGTAGTGAAACGTTTCAGAATTAAAAACTTGAATCCAGTTGACCTGACTCAGTTTTCATACAATATCTCTACCTGTCTGGATGACTGAGAATCTTCATCAAAACTATTCAAGAATGGTTTCATAATCGTATGTACACTGAGTTAACAGTTTATGGGCATAACTGTATCATCTAACGCAATTCAATATAGCAGCTCGGTAATGAATCCTACCTCTGCAAAGATGTTCAGTCTTTGTTGACACTGTGTCATGAGGCAGGTTTCTAATACTTGAGAGACCTCAGCCTTCAAGCTGGCCTATCAGGTTCTATTCTAAGCTGGTTTTTATAATACTTAAAGTACAGAAGCTTCAGTGCTTCCATTGACTGCTTTAAATCTGTTGAAACAAAACATTTTCAGCGGTTCCACAAGAGCCAGTCCTTGGACCATTGCTCTTTATTCTAAACATGCTCTGACATGACAAAATAAGGAAACATGGTGTAGTTTATCATTCACATGCTGATTTTGCACAGTTGTACATTTCTCATTAACAGTCTAAAAATGAATCAGAATGACCTTCACTCAGTGAAAGAGATGTTGACTAAATTCCAAATACATTTGTTACAGGTGTGTTGCACTTTTTAATATTAGGATATGTGGTCACATTTAACAGATGCTTGCTTATTACAACCACTATAATAACTCTGATTGCATCTATATAGTTGTGTTTTGTACATTACAAAGAAGAACTGAGATTAAGAACGGTGAAGAGGAGGTAAATGACCTGATTCAAGGACCAAAGGGGAGAGTACACATAAGATGTAGTTAACAGTTAAAATGAAAACATGCTGTCTAGCCAAACATTGGCTGCAGTGGTGTCTGTGATGCATGAGTGAGTTAAAGCCACACAGTGAGTGTGTTGCATGTTGTAGACAAAAGAGAGCAAATGTAAGACCTTAAAGATATGGATGCCAGTGAGGAGCAACTGCCTGTCTGACACCAGCTTATGAAGCTCATCAGCTAGTCAGACGGGGTGAAACACATTTTTCCTGATGACCCTCGATGCCATCCTGCATGCCTGCATACAGAGGTATGCAGGCATGATAACTATATATATATATATAAAAAAAAACATCTTTAAAGTTGCTTAAGAATGCTGATTTGGTAAATTCTAATTAATAACCCAGGACATTACAACATCTATACAACTCTACAACATGCTTCAAGCAGTGATGATAGTGAAATATAAATAAATAAATAAATACAATTTACTGACAATCAATTTAGACTTCAAAATTAATCTGAATTGATTTTTGGAAAATCACTTCTATGACATCATAAAAATGAACGTAGTAAACGGTAAGACTTCCAGCATGAAATATAATGAAATATTCATGTTGAATATATGCTAGAAAAGTCATTTTTAGAACTGAAAAATTCTGTAATATCTTATATTAGGGCCCTGTCTTTGAGAATCATGCCAGAAGCATGCAGGGGTCAAGTTTTACTACCCAATCTGAACTGAGAAATTTGTTTCTTTTTCACTGGTTAACTTTTAGCCATACTCCCTGTGCCCTTTTTTTCTACTGCCCACAAGGTGAGTCACCAGTACGAATAGATGTAGGTGAGGAAATAAACTCACTGAGATTAAGTAAAATGCCACTTTGCTAGTGCAAAACAGCATCATGCACTTGATGCTGTTTTGCACTAGCAGAGTGGTATTTTCCTTCAATTTTCATGCATTCAAAATCGAGCCCACAGTGACAGCCTGATCTGCTAAATGATCCAGTGTAAAACGGCATCATGCACTCACATGAAAATCAAGCAGCAGTCTGATCTGACTGCATATTTTGATTTTGTCACATAACGTATTTGGTATTCTAAATAGTTCTGGGAAAGTGTATTTTGTTGGATATTTTTTTTTAAACAAATACAATGTATTGCCTTGTGTTAAACTGAATTGTCATGTGCAGAAAAGGAAAACACACACACACGAAAAACAAACAGCTATATAAAAAATGCTAATTACGTTATAGGGCAATTCACCACCAGATTTCAGAAGGCAGTGGACTGTTTGCTTTTCTCAATCGTCAAATATTTCTATTTTTCATAGGTAGTGAGCAACAATCTCTCATTGTATTGATTCAGCCCTTCACATTTATGAAAATTGATCCTTCCTACACAACAGACCTGAATACTAAATACAAAAACAGAAGAAGTGATGTGGTGTCACTGTACAGTTTCATAGGAGACCATCTCACAGCCACTTAACACACAAGGCTTGTCCTTTGTTCAGTCACCAGCTTAGATAGCAGAGATTTGGACTTGTGCATGTGACCTGGTTTGCTCAGTGAAAACAGTTTGACATGGAAATTGTGTTGTATTAAATGGCTGACAGTGCATGTTTCAGTCCCCACTGGTATCTGTTAAAATGTTCCACTGTCACAGCCTGACTTTTTCCAATTAGTTATTTTCCAATCATGTTTAAACAAAATTTTAATTCATAAGCTTGTTCTTGTGTTTCTGATGCATAATGAGAACCCATCCATCCATCCATCCATCCAATTCCTTGTCTTGAGTGTCTCTGGATTTAGTTGAGGGTACAGATGAAAACATACCTAAACCCCTGACACAGCTGCTGAAGGGGGAAAATATCAACTTCAGCAAACGTTCCTGTCTCATCTACGATTTGACAAACCCACTCTTTTACAGTATTTCCTTTAATAAAAGCAATATTTAACAAATGCAATTTCTGTATGCACAAGAAATGATAATGAAATGTAAAAATGACTATTAGTACATTGTGTGCATGAGATATATGCATGAACAATATTTTTCTCTTATTAGTTGGAGCTTTCTGCTCCTGATGATTTGGAATTCATTACCATAGAATATACAGAAGCATTTTTATATAAAGACGACACTTGTTCAACAGATTTTCTATCCATTCAAAGGAGAAAAAGTAGCTTTATTAAATGTAGACAGTGACCTCCCATTAATGTAATGCACTGCTGACAAACACACGTGTGTTGTGAAAAAGGTTTAGCACTGTGATACACATCATCGTGATCATTGTTACAAAGGGGTCACACATGAAAGAGAAAATGTAGGAAACACAGCTTGAATAGTTGCTCAATTCACCCCACCACCATTGCAAATTTAAAGCTTTGGTATCATAAGCCAGGAGGCTTATTTATGTCTCGCTTATCACATGGACTTATCAAAATCAAACATGTCTGTTTGATTTTGATAAGTCTAGAAAGTACTGCCTTGATGAGCTTATCTCTCCTATGATTTTGTATTATCCCAGTAGCACTTAAAATTTGCATTCAAAGGGATGACTACACCCAATGGGACATACACTCTCATAAACAATGACAAACTCTACCATGAATAATACATTTAGGGAGAGTTATAATAAGACAACCAGCCCTCCTTTTTTTTTTTGTTAGAATTCTTGTATGTTTATAAAAGCTGAAAGTTAGTATTTAACTTTGCAGCATTTAGCTTTGCTCTGTACTAGGAAATCAAAGTAAGGAGACCGTACATTTACCGTGTTTGTTTTCTCCATTCCTCTGACTTAATTGCTCCACTGCTGAATTTATCTGTCAGAACTTGAAATCCATATGTAACCATTATATTGGAGCTACTCTTATACAGATCTCTTGTTTTCAATAGCAAGATAGAGCAAAGGAGAGAGAGAGATAGAGACCAAACATTTTAATTAACATTAATGATGTGACTTATGACCATGTACGTATAGTGACAAGGGGCCAGGTCACCAGAGACACACTATTTAGTGACAGCAGACAAAAGGGAGGTGTGTATTAACACATAAGGAACCTCCTTGACACTTCCTAATTGCCACCTTAATCTCTGGTGTTAGACCTTCTTAGTCACCACAGAACATCTCATGCAAAAGGGATGAAGAAACATTTCCACTACATTGGTCCTCATTTACCCTCCATAGCCTTTGATACTGCGTTTTTCCATATAGCGCCTTGCTACTAACCACTAAAACACCCCCAAGGTTTTTGGTATACATGACAAGCCCACACTACAATTATGACCTCTCTGGCTTGATGCTGTAAGTTTTTAATTGCTATATTCTGTCATTTGGGTGAACTGCTGACCTGCAACCACAGGGCTCACTGGTTCTGAGAAGAAAACACACACACACACACACAAATACACAATTAAAGTCTCTTTGCATTACGGGCATTTATACAGAAAATAACAGTAAGAATGAGGAAAGAGCTTTTAATTTCCTGTCTGGCAGATGAGGTGAATGTCTTCACTGACCCTTCAAATAATCATCTGTGCCACATTACAAGAAATGTTTTCTTTTCATTTCCAGAAGTTTTTTTTTTTTTTTTTTTTTTCCCAAATATATTAAATCAAGACTATCATAGCAGACAGCTGAAAAAGACAAAAACACAGGGTTCACATAATGGTATAATCCCACTGAAAAAATTCCTTACATTAATGTGGGGGTCCAAGATTAAGAAAATATATTGTCTAATCAAAAAGTATTTGGAACAAATTTTAGTAAAACATCTGAAATGGTTAGTCCTTCTTGTCAAAGTGGCTCCACTAAAGTCTCTGTTGTGGTTTAGGCTATATGCCCTGCTGTAATTTCCATCACTTATGTGAGGTCCATCAATGAGAGAAAATAAAAACATAAATTTGAAAAGACTATTACCGTTTCAATCTCAAAGCAATCAGCAAACCAATCCAGTATTTCAAAATATGCCATTTGGCTTTATCACTGAAAAATAAATAAACTGGAAAAGCAAAGACAAAGAACTGCTTCAGGAAAATATTCCATATCTGCACTTTTTATTTTTCTGTGTGCATGTTATTTTTCCAGGAAGCTCAATTAGTTTTTATTGGATCAAACCTACTTAAAAGACCAATCAGATAAAAAATAAAACTGTCCACAGATACTTTATTTAAAAAAAAAGGAAACATCTAAATATTTGCAGTTAATCAATATTAAGAGTTGTAATATGCTGTTTAAAACCAATGTATCCAAGCCCAGAAATTCACCCTGTTCCATATTCATCTATATTTGTGATTATTCCTGGACAGTTCAGTAGACCATGATATTTCCTTAAACTAAATGTCATGAAGGCATTCAAGCATGAAATGTCAGACTAATTCAGGGCACAAGCACAAAATGTGAGCTCGCAGAGGACTTGCTCAAACCATACAGAACAATTCATCAAAGCAAAAGGTGATCCAAAAAGAGTGACGTAAAAAACAAATGGCCTGAATGCACACACACCTCAGATTGATTTTGCAACAAAAAATTTTACTTAAAATCTATCTCAATTTCAATGAAAGATTGCTGATCACTGGTTGTTAGAGCAAAATCTATAACTTATGGCATGTTGTTCTAAGTGTATGAAATAAACTTGTGGCTGGCACAACATCAAGGGCATTATGACCTTAAAAGACACTGCTGATAAAACAAATTTGGCTGTAACGTTGTTAAAAACAACAATGTAAATCAGGCAATGTTGTAAAAGTGTTTTTTCTGTGCTAACGTTGTATGGTCGACAGTAATTTTGCACTAATTATGACTATGATGCATTTTAAAATAAGTGTGCAACAGATTTCTTTTGTCTTACAGTAATGTGGATGAAGAACAGTGTATCATTGGCTCTTTGGCTGATTTCCAAGGATGATGCTGAATGATGCCCTTTGGTCCATTTTAAAATATTAAAGATAAAACAAAAACTGGAACAGTTTTAATCAACACTAAATGCTTTATAGCAGAAAATAATTTGCACTGTTGCTTGCACTTCTGAACATACCCAATAGTGATATCATGTTGTACTTAATTAAACAGTACACCACCTTTTGGGTGTGAAACCATTAGTTCACCCAGGAATGATTAGGTGTGGAAGAGAGGTTTATTTGATCACATACCATAAACTGAAATTGATATTGGTGGTGGACCCATGCAATGGAGAGAGGCTGTACACAACTGCAGGGCTTTGAAGATCACCTGGGGTGGAATGGAATAGGCTGAAGAGGAAAATCTGCCCTGGCTAATGTGCAATATGATGACAGAGATGAGTGAAAATGAGATTCAGGTGTGTTAGCAAAAACAGGTAAAAGATAAAGCCACGATTGATTCCTCACTGAGCTCAAACTAACAGCTTCATATGGCAGTGAAAACAGGATCTGTTTCATAATATTTTCCTGAAAAAATAACAATATTTGCTTAAATCTTCAATTTCAGTTAAAAATACAGCAATATAAGTAGTATACAAGCCAAGTGCATTCAAGCCAAAGAATTTATTTAATAAACTCTTTCAAATAAATCCATTTTATTGACCGTTGTCACACTGCAGTGCAAGAATGTCCTCTCCACAACACAACAGTTCAGTGTCAAAGCCAGAAGTGTTGATCAGGATGAGGTTAGGATGAATGGATAAAAGCACAAAACCAACAGCAGAAACACAGGTTCAAGTCTCCCACCAACAAACAACTTTTTTTTTCTTTTAAATGTGACAGAAGTCTTTCCATAAATTTCACAAAATAATTGCCTAAGCTTAGCCACTACTAAACCATGGCCACAGACAAAAACTGCATATGGGTCATTTTGTAATGCACAGCCAACATCAGATTTACAGTAGTCATCATGGTAGTTGCAGTGGTAGGACTTGTGCAGGGCTGAGTACTGGGGTTTTTTCAAGATATAGCTTTTTTTTTTTGATTTGCTGTACAGCTGAAGAAACACTAGTGGAAATATCTCCAAAACTGCAAGGCTAACGTGCCTTTGAAGTCACATTATAACTGTATGATCAAAGAGAAGAGTTGGAGAGAACAAAACAGATAGAGTCTCACCAGGAGAGATGAGTGTGTGAGAGAAAAAAGCTAAAGTTGGTGCACAGCTCCCTCTGGCAAGATCATTTTAATTATCTCCTGTAGTGACTGATGCACCATTACGTTGTGATCTTGTAGCATGGGTGTCTGTGTTTCAAGAGGAGATAATTGTGAAATTCTTGCTTCCAGTATGTGTGATTTTTAAATATAATGTATAGTATGCATATGTTAAACACATTATGAAATATGGGAGATCTGGAGGATATATAAGTGTCACACAGGTGCAGAATGGAATCACACATTCCAATTGGTATAACACATTTATCTAAAGAAGTGTCCTGTATAAAAACACAAACTAACCATACTGGTCAGTGATGTATTGTTCTACCAATTCTACGTTCTCACCGTCTACCAGAAGTGCTGCCATCAGTATGTTTTGCATTAATTCTCTTAACCCACCACTAAATAAGCTATTTACAAACCTATGGTATATGTACACCGTTAAAACTAAAAACACGTTTTATACAAAAGTACATTGGCTGTGTGGAAACATACAAACCCAGTAAAATAGTTTCAAACAACGAATGCTTCTTACCCTCTACTTTAATGCTGGATGACTTTGCAACCCTGACAATGTTAATATTTAATGCTAATAGCTAACTGTGATTGCTAACCACTATTGCTAATCGTGATTGCTACATCAACTAATGAAATCAAAGTTCATACTTATTTTTGTCCAAATTAATGTTACTACTGCAGAGGATATACTGCAACATCTCATATTGACAAAGCTTAGAGCGCCTTCTACTGACCATTTTACGTCGCCCACTTAGTAGTGTTAATGGAAGAAAGAAAAAAAAGTCAAATGTAGGAAACTGATACAGTCTTACAGATACAGATACAAATAGATATGCTCTTACGATTAACTTAGAACCAATGATAATACAACATTGTTATATTCACATGTAAGAAATATACACTTACCGTACTTCTTGACATACACTGGACATTGGCCCATTTACCCTTTATGGGCCACATAAATAATTAAGATGCAAGTTTTATGCATTTTTTTTTTTTTTTTTANTTTTTTTTTTTTTTTTTAACAGGACTTGGTGTCCAATGTCCTTGAAAATGGGCTTTTATTTAGTTTTTTCAAATAACAATTTTGCATCTCTACATTTGATATCTACGTAACTATTTCATATTATGGTACTGTGTCAAAGTTTTACCAAACAGAGAATGAAAATTTTTAACAATCATGTAATTAGCTATTGAATATTTATCTCTGTAAAATAAGGTATGCCTCAGGATTTGTAGAACAGTATCAAATATTAATGCCGAAGTAATGAGTGTAGCAGTTTATAGAAGGGATGGGGCAGATAAGAGCAGATGCTATTGTCAAGTTTGATAAATCGGACAAACGCTGGTGTGGTTTTATGCATAAATGATAACACCTGACTACAAAGCCACTTCCAAAGTTTAGCTGATAAGGTTTTTTTTTTTTTTTTTTTTNTTTTTTTTTTTTTTTTTTCTCTCTCCCCACTCAGCGAGTATTCCATAGATTCAACAGCATCCAAGAGAAATTCATGCTTACAGGTTATCATTGTAACATGTGATAACCATTAACATGCCATCAACATGTAGACAATTTGGACTCCCTAACAGGACCAGATATTAAGCCTACTAGGTCTTTGAACAGTTCACACATAGCAATGGTAGCTGTGAGCACTGAGCTTGTTGGTGATATCCAAAAACTGGTGAATGGAAAATAGGGCTAAAATCATATAGCCTGAAACCAACTAAAGATTTATCAGAAAACTGAATAACAAAATAACTGTTTAGAACGAGATTGAGCCATATTCCAATACACCTCGCCATCTGTTTCCTGCAAAAATTCCACTGCATGTTAGTCTCTAATTGGTAGACTATCAATTTTAAGTCATTGCAACATTAAAACATGTCATGAATAAATATTTATTACATGCATGTAAACAGGCTGATAGAAATAAAAAAAAATATTTGGGCACAGGGATATGTCTAGATGTATACACTATCATATTCTTTAAACTGTCCATTTCAGATTACACCCAGTTATTACTTCAGTGAGTGCTGATACTTTCCTGTGATGGTGTTAATGTTCAAAAGCAACAGCGGTGCTGCTGTGATGGTCATTGATCAGTATATTTATGGGAAAAAATAGCTGAATCAGACAGTGGGGTTATTTTACTGGGTTTATTGACAGAAAAATATCAATACTCAGAGGCATGGAGGCGGACTGAAATAAGTGAAATGATCAAGAGAAGATGTAGCTTGTTTTCATTAGGGAGTGGCTGATAACATCAGATGATTAATCACCAACTTCCCTGCTGCTGTAATTCTCTACATGAGGCAAAGGAATCTATGGCAGCCAAGCACAATAAATGATTCTCTCTAGTATAAATCAGGCTCATTTAGGACATGTCTAGGGAAAAGAAAAATGTATAATGTTAGAGCTTTTATTGATTTAAAATCCAAAGAAGACATGACTCCTTTTGCTTATAGTATTATGAAATGCTTGAAGTTTAAAAGATGAACCACTTATGCAAGTACTGAAGATTTTCCTTTTTACTGGGAATACATGAGAAAAAATGATTCCTTTAAGTTTGCCTAATCCTTGAAACAAAATGGTTCAGAACATAAGCATCATGCATAATGCATGGAGCATTTCAAGGTTTTTTAATTTTTTACTTCTGCTGGAGGCACACAAAAAAAGCTGCCATGTAAAAGTTCAGTTTTCCTTGGGTTGTAGTGGACTAGGCCACATTGCTCTCACATTGGCCGACACTAGGCTGCTGTAGATTTCCCAAGGGATATGAACAGTGTCATATCAGCCTGCACTTCCTTTCAACTCTTTCTCAGTTCAATTTATACGGTACAAACAGGGTTCATATCCTCAATAAGAGACCTGTATTCAAAAACACTGGCTTTCAAAGTACAACCATGGTATTAAGTTCTCAATCCACTGTCTCTGATTTACTGTATGTTCATGATTTAGATGGAAGGACAATGTCTTTGCTGATACTTTCAGCAGTGGTATAGGAGTGTGGACAATTAATGAAATATAAGAGAATATGTAAAATTAAATATGAAGTCTGACTTGAAGACTGTTCCACTTCCAGCCACCTATTAGTGTCACATGTCAAACTTTAAATTGTAGCCTCTAAATCTTTTACAACTGTAGGCATAGCAAAGAGCAGGATTAATTTCAGAAAGCAAAGAGAACAGCTGTTCAACTAATGAAGCCGCTCACCCACTTATCATGCCATGCAGAACTGCAAACCTCCCTCACAAAGGTTGTGTTTCAGGAAATTTATTTAGGTTATAGTTTTGTATGTCCTAAAGAATCCTGTAGCTCTGGGTTTAAACAAAACTGTGCCCTATTTTTTGCAAGAAAATGCCATCCCAATTGAAAAAATGCAATGAAATTAATGCTTCCATATCTGCTGACCTTAGTGAAGACAAGAAACTCCGTAATGAAAAAGCAATTCATATTTGTGTCAAAAAGACTGCACAACCAGGAAACTGCTTATTAAAACAAGCCTTTGTAAATCTTCTATGGACAACTCCTGGCCTTATTGCATTGCAGTTTTAATAAAGTTGTCAATTCTTCAGATTGCATGAGTGACCTCTTTATGTAAGCCTTTTTAATGCTCTCTGGAGACTAGTTGGGTTTATAGACTCAGATCAAATCATTTAATCAAACACCTATTGCCTTCCCTTTAATGGATTTGTTATGTTTAGAAACATAGGTAGCACATTTACATGCACACTATATTTTTTTGTCTGTTCTCCAATTAAGGAAAAAATGTAAGACATAAACACAGACGGAATTAATAAGACTCCGCAGTTTGCAGAATATTCATGACATGTTGCATAATCAGAGAATGAGGAGAGTCCGCCAAGTAAGGCTACGGACTTGGCTTACTCTGATTATAATGCCTACATGCCCGAATAAATCCATTTTCAATCATATAATCTAAGTCTGTTACAGAGAAGTAAGTACACTCCTGTCTATTAGGAAGAAAAACAGAGTTTTTACTTTCTGTAGGCAATGATGTCTGGGTTGGATAGCCATTTGGATCTATTGAGCCTTTATTGTAGCACATTTAAGAATGAAATTGGGAAAATACTTCAAACAGAATTTTTATTAACTTATACATAGCTGAAGTTTTAATGTGCATGCAAACACACTCAGTATATCATTTAAGCCTGTTTGATTGTACAAGGGAGTAATATCTGTCAATTTTAATGTTATTTCTCTGTCTTTTTAAGGAAACGGATGTGAAGGTGAGTATCTGCTCAGTCACTCCTTTTTAAAAATTCAGATGGAAAATATCCACAGGAGAGAGAGAGAGAGAGAGAGAGAGAGAGAGGTCAGACAGAGTCAAATCTGGCTTCAGCCTTAGGAAACACAGGGTAGATAATAGGGAATAGTTACGAATTGGCAATGTATCAGGGACTGCTACATTACATACCCAACCAGATATCTAAACATTACACCACTGACACAAATATACTGAGACATATACACAGATACTATTTATTTCCAGGTGTAGGGCAGTTTTGTGTTTTTGCCTACATCTGTTGATTGGTTTGTTTGTTAGCATGATCACTAAAAAAGTTATGAACAGATTATGACAAAACTTGATGGAAGGGTGGGACATGGCCCAAGGAAGAACCCATTAAATACTGGTGCAGATCCAGGGGCAGATACAAGAATTTGTTGAATGACTTCTTAAAACTGCAACACTGAAAGACAATAAAACGACAATTACGGCCTAAAAGCCAATCTAGGTAATGCTGAAAGTCTTAAAGATTATGGCTGCCACCACATACCCCACCCAATGAGGGATATACAGTAATATCAAATAGATATATCACTTTTCCAAAGAAAAATAGTTAAATTGGAACAAAATAATCGGTTTATCTTGGGTAAAATGCCAAGCTGCTAAATTATTACTGTTCAGTAAAGAATTAGCACACTTCAGTTCTATGTTTCAGAATTTCATTGACATTTTGTGGGGAATAAGGTTGTAGATGAAAATCCACTAAGGGTGTTTAAGGCTAACAGCAATGTGACGAACAAGAAAACAGTCTGTGCAAAAATTTTGGACCTGCTGGTGAAGAAAGTCAGGCAGCTAGCATTTAAAGACCCAGGTATTTTTTAATCAGGAGTTGATGCAGACCGAAACAGAACACCAATGAGTGTAATGGACTTAGGTGGACAGAATCACAATTCCATAGGAATGATAATGATGTTGTCTGTCTGCTGAATACATAAGAAGCCAATTGGAGTTCATTTGCAAAAAAAAAAAAAAAANAAAAAAAAAAAAAAAACAAAAAAAAAACTCCATTTTATAAATTTTTGAAGTCATATTTTTAACATAAGGTGACAGTACACCAGTGCTGTGTGTCTTTCAGACAATTTTCCTTTGACTTTTTCTGTTCCCTAGTGCAAGAATTTGATTAATGCAGTTTTATATTAAATATATACTCTAATTCTACATTTGAAATCTGCAGTAGCAAGGTAAATTAACAGCTGACTGTTACTATTGTTGCTGTCACTTTATAGTAGGACCAAACCAATACAGGGTAGCCATGTACTGAGTGTGACTCACAGTGGACTCAATAGATTTTTCTTAAGCAACAGAGATTTAGGACACACACACACACAACACAACGCAATGCACACGCACACACAGTAGTCATCAGATGTTTGATTTGACCTGTCAGTATGCTGGGCTGCTGGCCGTTGCTGCATTCTGTCCTATCATGTGCTGTGTATACACAAGACACATTGCAGCACAGCAATCATCACGACTGAGTGACAGCTGAACCGTGGCAGTTTCGTAAGATACAGAGACAGAAGAGAAAAGCAACAGGTGAGGACAAAGAAATGTTAAAAATAAGAAAAGTTGATCCAGTTTAAAGATGACAGCTGCTGACTCCATTTAGATAAGGTTGACAGTATTGTCAGGATGAAAGGCTCATTTCTCTCAATGGATAGGAGCAGTAAAAGGAAGATGAGTGAGGCTGTGGAAAAAAAAATCCAAGGCACTGAGCCCACTTACACTGCTCGAGTCTTTTTAGCTCTATTACCATAGAATCCCTAACCACAAAAAGAAAAGTGCCACTGGACGTAGATGGCCATAGCAGAGGAATAGCACAGAATACTGCATGCATGACTGACCAATGGTTTTTACTTTACACATGCAAATGCTAATGACAAGATAATACTGTATATAAGGAAATTATCAACATAAATTAAGATTTTTATTTTCAAGTCCACAATTTTTGAGAAGCCTTGAGATTTACAAAACAGTGTTTTCAGGGAAGCTTATGTCTTCACTGGAGAAGCTGAGCTCCTGTTGGCATATTCCAGACCTGATCCCACCGGTTTAATATTTACATCAAATCATATTCATTTTATATATATACACATATCATTATTAGTCAAATAGACAAATATAAATTTTAGAAGCAACATGGAATAATTTTGTTGTTTCTTAACTAATAAAAAGTAGAGCTTATTAACAACATAGCCAGTCATCACAGTCAGTAATGTTAGCATGAGACCAACCCTGCTTTAGGCCACACCAGCTGCCACTGCCAACATATCAGCTAGCATGCTACCTACACTACAGGCCAGAAGTTTAAGTCCACCCCCAGATTAAAAAAAAAAAATATATATATATATATATTGAATACACTGTTCATTTTACAATTCATTGCACGGGAAATTAGAAAAATATATAAAATAAATGTAACTAATTAATTTTCAAGAAGAATTTGTCAACAAGAACACATTATGTAGCCACTATGGCTTAAGAAATGATTTTTAANTTTCAAGAAGAATTTGTCAACAAGAACACATTATGTAGCCACTATGGCTTAAGAAATGATTTTTAACGAAGGCATGCCCAGTCTGTATTAGTGCACTGGCACTGCAGTTGTGTTCCAACTCCCTTGTTTGTTTTAACATTCTATTCAATAGCCTGCTATTTGCCTTCTCCCAGATCATTTTGTGATTCACTTGGTACACAGTTTGGTCATGCTAAATCTAGTGTAAGCTAAATAGCCAACATTTAGCACACTTGGTGTTACTTGAAGTTAGCTTAGCTACCAATCAGAACACACAAATAGGTGTTTGCCCAAACCATTCCCATCGATGTAAGGAGGGGTCGGTGGGAGACAAGGCCAGAAAAGTCTGGTATAATTTTGGCTCAGGTCAGGGAAGGAATTACGTTCTTTGTCTCCTTCCCCGACCCAGTAACAGATCATTTACGATGAGAAGAGCAGTGGAGAATGTGGCATGAAGGTCATCGTAAGCTTAGCAAATGAAGCAAAAGGTTTCATTGTCTGAATTAAATGTAATAGGGTGTCTACACCCTATTAATGAAATGTGAACAGTGTCTACACTGTTCACATTTCAACCGTCTGTTTCAGTCTTCTGGCTGAAAGAACAGGTGCACTCGCAATTAAAATCAATGCAGCTTTCTATACCAGCTGCAAACATATTATACTCTGCTCACCCTTTATGTAACTGTTACATGAGGCTAGTTTGAAATTGTTTGCATATATAAGGCCAATTAGGTCATACATTATGCTTAATCCCTCATCCTCATAAGCTTACAGATACACCACTATACATTCTTAAGGCACAATCACCCTCTCATAATCATCATTCGACTCTCATACAGGTCACCATTGTCTCTTTAGCACAGCACCATTCTCTTACACAACACACAATATTCTCTCATATTATACTCTCCTACAATAACTTATGGAAGTTACCTTCACTTAAACAATGTATAAATAAATAAACAGACTTGCAACTTGTGAAGTGGTTTTTCAATACACACTTCTAGCTGAATTTTCTTTTTTCTTTTCCTCACAGACTTGAGAGAGTTTTGTTCAGCTTGTGTTGAAGCAGTCTTCAGTGTATTCCTGAAAGATGTCACAAGACGCTCCTCAGAATCTTTGACCGTGTGAAAAATGAAACCCCTTTTGTGCATCTCATTCTCCTCATGTGGTCAGCCACACTGCTGTCATTCCTCTTTTTTGTGAACACGCAGCAAGTATTTCAGAGATCCAGTCGTGTTTTGTTTAGTTGTCCATGCTGACATAGCTAAAGGTTATATTTGGTTTTTTTTTTTTTGTTTGGTGCCAAAAATGATGATGTAGCACTGTGATGTGAGGGAGTATTGTCAGTTGCCAGTGATGGGCCAAGTACTTTGTCAGCATATAATCCATTATGACTCTTATTCGGTCACTTTTAGGTCTCAGAGCTATATCTGATATCACAGAATATCTGGCCTTAGCCTCCTATCAAAACCTGTTAAGGTGCTTAAGCGATAGGAGGATTGACAGGAGAGGAAGACCTGCTGCTAGTATCTCAGGAAGACAGCACTTCAGGCATGAGTCTTACAAACATATTACAGACAAAAAAATACTCAACAGAGTACAAAACCAGGGACCTACCTCAAAAGTATAACCTTCCATCCCTCCCAAAGACTTTCAAGAATTTCATCACCATGTCATGCAGTCTTCCTTGGTAGCTCATGGTCACATACTTATGCTCCATCCAGATATCCTGGACAGAGGAATTTGCATTCCAAACAGCAGAGAGATGGGACCAAGTCATTGTTGTACAAGTCAAATGTAAGTCTGAAGTTTTAGCACTCAAGTCTAAAGTAAGACAAGCAAGTCACAAGTCCTAATCTAGTCATAATGTCTTCTACACTAAATTAAATCTCAGAGTAAAAATTAGTATAGTCACTTTATACAAATCCTGGGTGCTATTTACCATCAAAATGTAGAACGGAATTAAAGTTGAAAGAATCTGTTTCATGTTGGAGCAGTATATTTCCTGTCAGCAGCAAGGCTACCCATTCAAGCAATATTTAAAGTACAAAACAGACACATTTTGTTTTGGCAGGGGCAAAAACAAAAAGAAGCAATGCTTCTGAAACAAGAAGGCACACTGAGAGCACATACTTCCGCCAAGGATTTTATAGGCTAAAACTTTCTTCTGGATCCTGGATCCAGAATATGGTTCAGATCACTTCAAAAATGTAATCACTTATTCCTCTCGACATTCCAAATTCAATCCAAATCCATCCATAAATTGTAGATATTCTGCTAACAAACAGGCAGAAAACAAACAAACAAAAAAAAAAAAAACCAANAAAAAAAAAAAAAAAACCAATAGCAATCGTATAACCTCCTTGGCACAAGTTGTAATAGTTATAGTAGCAGCAGTATAGTAGTAGTAGCTGATCAAAAGGAGGATTGTCTGTTTCAGTAACAGCTACTGCAAACTAATTTGTGTTTTTTTTTTTTTTAATGCTTTGTCAGAGTTCTTAAAAGTTTGTCTTTTGAGCTTTTACAAGTTTTCTTTGAAGCTGATATTGGACAAATTTTTAGCAGTTATGTGGCTAAAAATGCAAGTCTGCTGCTCGGAAAAAAAGTAATTAGGGTGTATTAATGTGCACCACTCTCTGCAAGCCAGGTCATCCTTTGAGGGAGGAATTGACACTAAAATACCTGGAATGACAATTTAATATTTTAATATTTTCATTTCACCGCCAGTCTGCAACAATGCTGTTTTTAATTGAGTGAATCTACTTTGAACTGCTAACCCAGCTGAAAACAATGTGTGCAGTGTAGTTGAAAAGATCATGAAACCAAATAGGCTTGTGGCATTCCACTGTTTTGTGACACATGTTCTGTCACAAGAATTAGAGGGCCTTGCTAATGGTGGCTTCCCTGCTGATGATGCTTTTCCTCCCGTTCTGCCTCACACTGGCTTTTAAAGGCCGAGTTGACCAATGAGAGTGTTGTCATCAGACCCTTACAGCTCAATCTCTTCTAAACTTTTCTGTACAATATAATACAAAGCTCTCAATTTACCAGTTGATCTACGTTCCAGTCCTCACCCATGGTCCTGAGCTTTGGGTAGTGACTGAAAGAACAAGATCGCAAGAGTTTTCTTCAAGTTTACCCTTAGGGATAGGGTGAGGAGCACAGACATCTGGCAGAGGCTCAAAGTAGAATGGTTGCTCCTTCACATTGAAACATTGAGGTGGTTTGAGCCTGATTAGGATGCCTCCTGGATGCCTGCCTTTGGAGGTTTTCAGGCACATCCAAGTGGGAGGAGACCCCAAGGCAGACCCAGAACACACTGGAGGGATGACATATCCCATCTGGCCTGGGAATGCCTCAGAATCCCCCAAGAGGAGCTGGAGAATGTGGCTGAGGAGAGGGCTACCTAGCTTGGCCTATTGCCACCGTGACCCAGTCCCGGATAAGCAGAAGAAAATGGATGGATGGATAATATGGACAAAACCTCTGGAACATGCATCTCTTCCTTTGTATGTAGAAGCCAGTAGACTACAACAAGATAACAGTAAGTGTCATGGCATTCTTTCATGAGCTACTTATTGCACTGTTACAGTCAAATTCTGAAATATGGGTTTTCTTCCAGGCAACAACATTGCATCTTCCTCATCTGAGATTCACAGCTGGCATAAATTAATACATACATGGGTTTTTCACCTAATTTACAATGTCTTGGAACAGTTTGTTTATTCTACACCTCTGGTAGCCTCCTTGTTCAGCCAATAGTCACAGTGCTTCAACTATGAAATCTATTGCTTCTGTCTCCTATTTTATTCATTGATTATTTGTCATTAGGACACAGTGGTTAAATCATTATCTTTTTAAATGTATAAAACTTTTTTGTTTTCATAAAGTTGCCTTATGGTCTTGTTAATGTTAGAATTTGACTGTGCTTTTAATAAAACTGCAATCTCATGCATCTCTGAAAACTAGCTTCCCATTGTGAAAAGGTCTGTTTTGAAGCCAACACAACTAGTTGTTACATTTACTAGGTCTATTGTTCTGAAACCATATTTATAAAGGGAAACTATAAAAGTGTCATGCAGGACCTGTCCTAGATTTTGTGTAAAGATGACAAAGAGGTAAAAAGTCTGCCTAAATTATCCTGATACTGAGTAAGCTCTCAACCTAGTAAAAGAAGAATAAGAAGGAATTTACTAAGCCGGACAGATGTCAGGGCAAATCAGCTGTCCGCTATATACTTTTCATCAATGGCAGAAAAGACATTCACAGGAGTAGTAACTTGCTAAATCAATGTGGCTTGGTGCAACACAAATCATTTGTCAGTTTTTTCCTTATATGATAAGGTTTTCTTAGGGAGTTTTTTCCTTGTCTTCATAGAGACCGTGAGCTAAGTCAGGAACCGTTGATATGTGGGTCTGTAAAACTGTTTGAGACATTGTATGTGATATTGAGCTATATTATAGCTCAATACATATATGTGATATTGGCTCGACTTGATTAGCTACTGGAGTGAAGAGAGGAAACAAATGGACTTGTTGAACTGACAAATCACTGAACAATAAATAATATACTGTAAATGTAACTCCTCCTCCTCCTGGCTTATGTCCTTAAAACCAGTGGTGCCCTGAGTTTTTTTTTGTCTATTTGATTATTTTGTTTCTATTTTGTTTTGTCTACTGTCTATTATCTTGTCCAATGACTTTAATTCTTTATCTTATGTTTACCTGAGGTCCTCTTTAATACACTTTTTATTGACTCAAAATCCTTTCTTAATGTGGATATCCAAATTCTTAAACCTTGTCTTCCTGTGTTCACTTAAGTTTAAAACCCTTGATAATATATCTAAACTTTAACTTATCGAGAAGGTAAACACTTTAGTATATACAATGTACTATCAATAAACTCACACTAATGCATATGTAAACTGAATGTTAATCTCTGTACTTATCAAATGTAAGAAAACAAAAATATTAACAAAATAACTTACTAAATTGCTTAATAAATCCCATCAAACAAAATGCACTAAAAAAATATCAGTGAACAATACTACCTTATATAAATCTCTCTCTCTCTCTCTCTCTCTCTCTCTCTCTCTCGCACACACACCAGTAGCATCCACAATCGTACACTTTGATGTGAATGCAAAGCTTTTGTCAAGGTCAGGATCCTGTATAAAGATTTCCAGAGGCATGGCTAGGTGACAGTTGTTTTCTTGTTTCAGTCTGCTCGTCTGAACTGAACCTGCTACAAAGCAAGTTCACCTTGTTAAAAGTAAGCTACAGTCATGAAAACAGAAAGCCAGATTTAAGCCTAAAGTAAAGTGGCTACCCATTAATCTTGTTTCATGTGATGAGTCCATGACTAATCAAACTGAACAAAGGGAATAAACCCTTTTCACTCTAAGTTTCGGATCAATTTAGCTGTGTGATACATACACCATGCATGTGTGATACCATATGCAAATATACAAATACAGCAGCTAGACTTTCCTGGTTTGTTATAGTATTAGAAAAACGTACACCAAACACAACATTCTGGTGTTTTCCAACCCCGCTATGTGAGACAAACACTTAATCCACACAAGGGACTGCATAGAAAAACATCATCAGTTTTTTTTTTTTTTGTTCATCCCTCACCTGTGGCTGGCAGATGTACAGTATGTGCAAAAGTGGCTTCCGTGCATACCATTTGGACCCATAGGCTCTATCAAACCATGGAACCAATGGTATTTTTCCTTTCCATTGAATTCTGTTCCAAGATCTATGAGCTCCTGTGATGGGTAAATCTAGACTGCAATGTGGTAAGTGCTGGCAGGAGTAACAGTGTTGAATCCTAATTATTTTGAAGGGCACAGGATTCATTGGTTAGTATGGCAACAAGCATCTGCACACAGTAGTGCAGTAGAGATATGGTGAATTAATGAAAATTAATATGACAACTGAAAATAAAGACAGGAAAAAGAGATAGCAAGACAGACAGACAGAAACATGTCTCTTCAGTGCTGTGAGCTTCATTAAATTCACTCTCTATGCCCAGCATGTACTGACCATATGGTGGACAGAACTGAGGCTGAAGCAATGTAAGACTCAAAATAACCAAAAAAAAAAAAAAAAAAAAAAAAAAAAAAAAAAAAANTTTTTTTTTTTTTTTTTTTTTTTTTAACTTCTCCAAAAATGGGGCTTTGATTGTCAGATTTTTACAACTAGTGTTTGACATAAAATCAGGGGTCTTTTAATGGCCAGAAACAACTGCTGAAAAAAAACATAATAATATGTTCAAGAGGGAGAAGAGAAGCTAAAACTAAAACTGGGAGTTAAGAACTCAGATACCACATAATTTTATAATGATGAATATGCATGAGTACAATATTCCTAATTACAATGATACAGCAACTTAATAAAACTGTTGCTGTATTATATGCGTTGTAAGAAAAGGTCGGCACCTCTTGTCAAAGAGCCAAAAACTCATTATTTCAGTTAAGGGTAAATGTTCAGTATGAGCAGATAAAGTAATCCTACAGATTGTGAGAAAGTTGCTATATGATATATAAGAGTAAAGAACATAAATCGAATACTATATATAATGAAGGGCATTATAAAGTTAACCTTTAATGGCCTCTAAAGATCTGAAGGTCAAAGCCAATATGAAAACTTCAAAGTTGTGATTCTTATGAGATAACTGGTAGTGCCTGGCATTTCTTTGTGTGTTTCCATCTCCCCAGCACCGTTTCAACACAATGAATTCATTAGAGTTGGAGGATGTTTTTGAGAGAATACCAAAATCTCTGAAATAACTCCTAAAATAATGTCATTAAGTATGAATTCAGTACAGCTCATAAATTGACAGCAGTCAGTTTAACCATGATAACATATTCCAAGTGTTCAAAGGAGCAATGTAGTTCTTAACCTATTTGATTGCTGTGATTAAGCCTGCTGTCTTGATTTAGAGTGTGTGACAGGAAACATGGGGAGAAAGAAAGGGGAATGACACACAAGCTCTCCTGGCTGCACTTGAATAGAGTTGCCGTGGTTACATGGTATCTACAGTACAGCCTGAGTCGCTCTGATGGGGACCTGTTGTCAGTTGATAATAGAAAAATTTCAATATTATACAGCAAGTAGCTTAAATATATTCATAGAAAGAATGGTGCCTCTTAATTAGATCCATGCAAAGTTTCACAAAGTATATGTATTGGTTGAAACATATGACAAGGATTTTTTTTTTTTTTTTTTTTNTTTTTTTTTTTTTTTTTTAGAAATACAGCACCGTCACCTCACAGCAAGAATTTCCTGGGCTTGAATTCATCTGGGCCTTTGTATGTAGAGTTGCATGCTCTCCTACTCTCCCCATGTCTGCATAGGTTTCTCTGAGTGGTCCTTGGAAATTCAAAATTCCCTTATGTGCGGATAATAGTGGATAAGCTCCAGCCCCCAATGACTTTACACCCAATAATCATGCATAGAGAATGGATGGCTCAATGGACAATCAACCAAGACAATGCCAAACAATGAGAGCAATGACATCATGAGCATGCACTAATTGTTGTGCACACTCATTCATGCATGTGCTCTACATGGTTGCAGATCTACAGTCTATAGCACCTGAATTTGTTTCATCTTTGTCTTTCACAAGTACAACATAAATATTAGCTTCACAAAGTGAGGCTGGAAGCTTCTTGATTTTGAATGTATCATTAATCATTCTAAGCACTAGAGGTGAAAGAACATTTCAGAAGGCTGTATAAAACTCCACTCCAACCCATCTGTTTTGACGGCCTTTCCTGAGGGGAATGATTTAATGGCTTCCTATAGCTCAGACAGAATGAAATCAGAATCTAAATTTTCCCTAAAGGATACATTCAGTTGTGGAAACTGAAGATTAAAAAATAAAAACACTTCTTGTGCAGTTTCTACAGATTCAGAAGTACACATTTCAGAACTGAATTCCCATAATCATTTATTAATGTCTGTTAAATTCTACATTGATATCATTCTAAACTTTATTTTATGAACGTGTTCCTTTTCTTTTATATTTCTGTCCCAGTACAGAGTGGCATTGGAGTTGTATCCTGATTGGAGTAAAGACTTTTTATAAACCTCTTCAAAAGTTTTAACTTTTGTATCTCTTTTGGGAGCTCTTCAGTTCTACATCACTCACTTCTTGGTTACACTTGGTCTCGAGAAACTGAATAAAAATACCTGGCCTGTGAACCATGAGGGATTCAAGCACCAGCTGCAGGTGCATTTAAGGGAAAGTTTCAGATCAAGAGTAACATGATTCTGCTCTGAATTATAATATGGTGAAAGCTAGGATTAATTAAGGCATTAAACAATAAGTTGTAATTTTATATGACCTATATGTATATGTGAGTGAAATGAATAATCATGGTCAGTTGGATGATGTAGTTTTCAAATGTGGAACATATTCTTTGGCTTAGATTATGAAGGGTTTAAACAGAGAGAATACTGGAGCCATTTTGGAAAGCTGCTACTCCTTGCACTTTCTCACTGGACTTTAACTGCATAAATGCAAATGTATCCTCAATCAACTTTTAATGGGGTTGCCTGAACTAAACTGTGCATTTTCCTAATGACATCAGAGTGCTTTTGTTTACACAATATGTCAGCATAAACCTGTATTGGTCATGGTATTACATCTTAAGGAGTCAAATTGCCGTGCTAATTATTATTATTTTTTCAGACCAGTGTTAATTCCATATTCACACATGACCCCTTTACAATAAAATACTCTCAAATTACTGTTAAAGCAAACATATATGAAAGCACCAATATAAAGTCTATGTGGATTCAGATGACTGGCCATAAACACTTAATAGAAGTTTAACATAATGGTTTCAAAGAGATATTTTCTGTTTACCAGAAATAATGTTTATAGCTGCTGATTAATTCATTCAGAGAAATTGTACTTTTTAAAAATATGTTAATATTTATAAAACTCAACTCTTCCTGCTGATGTTTCACAATATAAACCTTCCAGTGGTTCAAGTGGCCCTTGCCGAGAAGGCTTTTATTATCAGCAGGAAATGATGAGTTTAATTAAAAGCAGCCCAAAGCATAGTATTGAATTTTTAAAGTTTCTTGATATAATTCTTACTTTCCACATGTAATTTCATCATGAAATTCACTATTTGGTGCTGGCAGTCAAGAGTTCCTTTTCTAGCCTGATCACAGAGTTTGGCCCACAATCCACAGCCATGTTCCTTTGGTTCATGCAAAATGTGCACAACCTTTTTTCTTGTTTTGTCCTTAGATAATTTCTACTTCTACACCTGTCTTCAACTAGCTAACTTTCTTTTTCTTTTGCCCTTACCGTTCTTTTGTCTTTACTGTCATAATCTTGCTGTGGCCAAAGATTGAACAACAGAGAAATGATACTTTATTAATGATGAGCCTTTCTTTCTTTCTTGCACACAACATAAAATAGCTGTACTAAAATTGGGAAGGAATACACTCAATAAAAAAAATCATGATAATACTGACAATGAAAAATCTTTTAAGGAATTCGTTTATTATCCACTTTCACTGTACAAACACCTCGTAGACAACAAGGTTGCAGTAAGAACTATCTTGGCCCTGTCACAATGAACTCAAGTTATGTCTGGTTGTTCAGAGGTCAAGAGCATAATATGAGCAAATTTCTCAAATTCTGATGTTTGTATAGTATATTTAAGGTTCTCTGTAGCCAGATGATTTTCACACTAAGACCTTTCTAAACATGACTTTAGCCAAATTTTCAAATTTTTAAAAACATTTTCAGTATATTTCAGTATTAATGCATGTTGCATTATCATAGGTATTCATTGATTAATGTGGGATGGTGCAAATGCATGCAAAGTTAAAGGACCTGACATCACAAATTTTGGGAGTCAGCACAGTAATCTGTTACATTATCAAGTATGTGACACGCTGCCCTCTCCTAATTGTCTACTGTGAGCATGTGACTCAGAGACAAAAAAGTGAATTCTGTATTGTAAATGCACCCATTTGGCAGATGCCTTGCTGTGGATTAAATGGATAAATATAAAAGCAACATTCTTGTGAATGATGCAGGGTATTTTCAAAAATGATGAAGTCTTTGTTTCCCCACAGTGCATGGACCATAAAGCCCCTGGCTCACTTTCATCATCCTGCATTAGGACCATCTGAATAAAATGGAGCTGTTCCCAGAAAGAACACTATTAACCTATGGCATTTCCTTCATGGCTAATTTGTCATCAACATAGTATTTGATGAAAGCGCAGGAGGGCATGTGTCTCAACATGTGTTCTTATGCTTTTTAAAGTGCAGCTATAAATATGAGATCAAACTGACAGTGTTATCAACTTGGCCTTATAGTCTGTCCTCAGTTCAGTTGTTAGTGGTTCCAAATTAGAGCTACAATAGTTCCCTTTTATGCTGTCGGTACAGCAAGAGAAAGATAGCACATAACCAGGCAATGATCATGATTTTGCCACTACTGCAACATACATGCAACTTAATTGATTGTTGTATTGAACATCGTGCTTAGAATGAAAGATGGACTGAATGACTGTAAAATATAGACAGATTTCTTTGGGGTGTTAGATGTCTGTAGGAGAGAAAATAGAGTGGCGGGTTAATGTGGGATGAGAGCTTGCATTGATCCTCTTTGTATGAAAAGATGTTTTGTCTCATGGGAAATAGATAAAACCTGCTTATGTTGTACTACTACTACTACATTCTTTAAGTTCAATGGGTGTTGCTTTGTTTGGTCTTGAAAGCAGCCTGCTCATCATTTCATGTGTAATTCCGCTATAGTTTTTATTTTCTGTTGAATGGCTGTGTTGGTCAAGGCCATTGTATATGCTGTGAAAAGACTGGATTTCTTTTTTTTCTCTATCAAATCCTGCAGTAGATTACAGTAGCAGTCAATTTCCAGTTGCCAGTGAAAAAAAAAATGTAGGAGAATTGTATTTTGATTCCCTTAAAAAGCAGAAAAGCTAAAATATTTCCACAAAAATTCCATTTCTACACAAATTTGAAGAGTCTTGAGATGTGTGTTATACACACAGAAACCCTGGCTTTATTTATTGTCTTTTTTTTTTTTTTGAGCATTATTGTACCATCTTGCCAAATACTGAGGTGTCATTCTCATACACAAAATACCACACTCAGTACGTTTACATGCATACTATAATCAAATTTTTATCTGTGTTGTGATTAATACAAAAATATGGAGTAAAATGTATGCATTTGATGTAATTTAGAGGATTCCGTCATTCTGTGAATATGCATGACTCACTACTTTATCGCTGAGGAGAGGAAACATGTCAGAGGAAATGCATGCCAGAATGCTTATGCCAACTGTAAGCCGGTGGAGAGTTTACATGCTCGAGTGAACTGATCTACATTTGCATAATCTAGGTCTGTTAGTCAGAGTTCATCGATATGGGTTTATGCCAATTTTAATCTGATTACATTTAAAATAAATAAATTTTTTTAAACTGGAAGCTTTAACATGCATGTAAACCTACTGGCCCAGAGTCATAAACCATAGTGCATGATTTACTGCATCGCTATGTGCAAATATCATGGCACAACCATGTTTGCTCATTCATAAATGGCTATTGCTGACATATTTTAGCATTTGCCTTGAAAGAGGTTACAGAGATATTTCCTTATTTACATGTTGCAGTTGCTATTCATAAAACAAACCAATACACAAAAATTAAGAACCTGCTTCAGTCCAGTGGTAAATTTCAGCGGTATGAAATCTGGGCAAATTTTATTTGCCTCACATGTGTTAGTGATCAATAACTTTGACAGATAAATTCAATCAGCTGATCAGTCAGTTTTTATATGGTAAGTTTTGATCTGATCTGAACACACATTCAGGTGCTCTGTTCAATCACCTCACCTGCTACGCTGTGCACTTCTGAGTTCCTCAAACGCCCCCCAAAAAGTTTTATGAATGAGCCTCAATTATCATGGTGCACATTAAGGAAACACTACACTTCTTATCACCATTTTTTTATGAACCTGGGTCACACACTAATGTAGCAGCAGCAAAAAAAGACTGGACACCGCAGCAGGGGTTATCCACTGTTACAAAAAAATGAGCTGAAAAATGAATTTCGTAATTTATAGCAGCAGGTAATTTAAGAATTGAAAAAGTGGAGTGATACTACACCAGCAAAATCCAGTATAAACCAACTTAATACAACAAAACTGTAACAAATGGAATTATAGCTTGTACATCTTTGACTGAAATAATAACTGAAAGAATGTTATAAGGCATGACATCCACACTCTATAAACTTTTAAGTCTTTCATATCTTATGCATAAAATATCTACACATAAAGCAACATTTAACTTTAATATGACCAGTGCTGGAGTTACTCCTAATCTAATTACTGTATGGATGATGTGTTCAGCAAATGATCTGTGCAGGTTAAATGAATTAAGTGCATAAAGATGATGATCCCCTCATTTGAAGTTATTTCTTTTCTCACAGATTTTCCACTTGCACAGTGAAAAATGTTCGGATGTTTGTTTCACGTGGCAGAATAACCAGTCAAATCAGCATGTAAGCATGTAAATATTATTTTAATTTATTTTTTGTTATGGTGGAGCAATAGGTGGTGCAGGAGGAACTGTTTAATATAATCACTATGAAATAATGAATTTTCACTATTACCTGGTTCAGAATAGCTGTAACAATGTTGTGACATTGGAGGTTATTGCATGGTTGATGTAGGGACAATAATAATAATAAAGAGCAATACAGATCATGTTTGGCTTATGACCGTAACAAAGAAAAAAAAAAAGTGGTTCAGTGGCCATAAAACTGATTGAAGGAGCTCAGCAGCTTTTCCCTGCAAACTACACAAGTGGGAAGCTCATTTTTTAGGAAATGTTAAAGGAGGTAACAAGGGCATAATGATGTGAATAGTGAGTATTAAATGCATCCGTTCACCTCGACTAGAGGGGAAAATAAAGGGAAATTGAAGGAGATACTGATTTTTCATCATTCCTATTATGGTCTATGCAGAGACACACTGTAGAACTTTAAACACTGTCAGCTTTCATCTCATCTGTCAAGTAATGCTTTATTAGCTGACTGACCTGCACATCTGTTGCCAGTTTCTGCTACAAAAGCTGGGTGACATATTGCATTAATACCTCAAGGTGAAAGCCAACAGTACATAGTATATAGAAGCAGATACTCTTTTAGCAGCTTCTCACTTACTCTCACCTAAACCTTGAAAATTGCCACTTGCTGTCAGTGTGTGTGCGAGCGTCTGCCTGTGTGTCTACAGCCGTGGTGTGGTGTCCAGGCCGACCAATATATTGTCCATACTCTGTCTTTGTCAAAACCAAATTTGAGGGATCTTACCAAAAAATTTGTATCAGCCCAACATATACTTCCTCCATAAAAATTGATTTGGACACAACTTGGAAGGGTGGGGCATGGTCCAGGGAAGAGCCCATTATATTTTGCTGTCAATCCAGATCCAAAGGGTTATCTAAGAATTCTTAAAATGATGTCTTCCATATACATTTGGACAGGGAGCACATTAATAGATTTGCTGTACAGTAACAAATAGGGCTTGAAATGTATAGCAACTGCTAGCTGAGGTGCTAGCTAGCATGCAAATGATTTTGACATGTTAATTGTAAGGGAGGTACAGTAGGTTGAGAAAAAATAATATGCATTAATGTAAAAAATAAATAAAAAAATTGTCTGACACATCATCAGATTCTGACTCATGTCAAAAAATGTGGTCAGGCTCTTGTGTGGTGAGGAGGAAGAGTGCAAACACGGCCCAGCGAGCGTACGCGTATTTGGGCTTGAGGCTGCATTATGACGAAAGGTGGGCAGATGGCTCACACTTCCAGAGGGAATTGTGTGCTAGATGGTGGAGATCAAAGGGTAGGTCACTGTATAACTCATGACTGGGACCATAATCAGGGTCTCTGTGTGGAAGTCTGACCCCACCTGGCAAGGGACATTAGAATAACCCAATTAATTATGGCTTTTTTTGGGAACCTCTGCTGCTTTGGGCCCATTGAATCAGGCACCACAGCTGTCACCTCACTTGGAGAGTCTAATGCTGTGATTCAAGATAGCAGAACTGATTGGATCTGGGGATACCTGGAGCGTTATCTTGACTAAAGCTATGACTAAATGGCTCACCTGTACCTTTCATTATCATACTTGTCATTGAATAAATATTCTGAATTAAGTCACGCTTGTTTTGATTGATCTACCTCACACAAGACATTAGTTATAAGTGGCAAATAAGGGCAACAGAAGGGCAACAGATGGAAAAAAGAAGTGAAGTGGAGCGGGGGGGGNGGGGGGGGGGGGAGAGATGTCACCACACCAATAAAGTGTGTAAAAGAGGAAACACAAGCACAAAAAAGGAAAAATTATAAAGAGGAAAACATCCAGAAACCATTTTAAGAGGAGGAATGGAGATTTTTCTTTAATCCCTGTGAGGCAAAACAACTTAATGGAAGCTTCCTCTTATCGGGCATGATGCAGGGACCCTACCATTGCCTTTTCCTCACTTTGATGTGTTCTAAGAGAGAGAGAGAGAGAGAGAGAAAGAGAGAGCACTAAGGACTGCTGTACCATATGCGCTCAGACGCAGACAACCTCAGAAGTAAGCTACACTGTACAATAGATATTTTCTGCAAAGATATGGATTTCTAAAACTGCTCGGGTTATTGTTGTTCTCTACGAAGTGTGCAATTCTGAAAAGCGTTTCAATTTCAAATCAGATTCCCATGCACTGCCCTCAGATATGGCTTTAATATGCTTAAGCCTTTTTTTTGCCTAAGTACTGTGAGGAACGGTGTGTTACAAACTCTCTTATCCTGGAAACCTCATAACAGTTACTAACATGAAAAGAGATGGAAGCAAGGAAGATCATGCACATTTAATCTTGACTTACAGAGAGTCTGGTGAATATTTTGCATGGCAAAAATGTTGTCCTTATAGTCATTTTTAAGATAGATTACAGTGTGTCAGGTGCTTCTACTAATATGAGAAAACTGTTGCACAGTGCAGAGTTAAAGTGCAAAAATAAATATGTCATATACAACCAATTAATCCAACCAAATGAGAGACAATCCTTCATACAATGTATTATGAGACAAAAATAAGCAATGATTGCAACACTGTTCATGCCACGTGTGGAAAGGTTTGCTGAAATATTAATGTGATTCTAATAACACAATGCCTTTTGACTGTGCCAGAGCAGAAGCAGCAGTCCTCTGCAGAGATAACAGTGGTATTCTGTGATCACAGCAGTGACAGTATATCTGGATTTAATCAACAAATTGTGATGATCATGTCATATCAGCTGGCCACATCAAAACAATGCAAATAATGACATGCAGAATGTCCTCAAGCACTTGTTTGTGTCCCTTGTTCTCACTGGTTGCCTTGATTATGGCGTACGGCTTGTGGCAGTTAAAATCAAGAACACCGTAAAACATTACAAACAACATTAAAGCGTCACATGCAAACCAGTGGTTTTTGATTTGCTGGGTGACAAGCATGATAACCACTTGAACAGTCTGAAGAAACTGGAAACACTGCAGTGCTACTTCACCATGTTTAACCCAATAAGTCACTGAATGGCCAGTTTGTTTGCTGAAATGTGGATGAACACTGAGAATCTGAATACATGTGAATAAAGGGACCAGCTTTATCTTATGTGCACAAATTCAGCACAACAGCAACAAATTAATTGACAAAGTCTGCATTTTACAGTGAGTGTAATTTTGTGTGTGTGACGCACAGTGAGAGGGAGACATAAGAGTTAATTTAAGAGATGCCAACTAGCTGTTTAATGTTATGTCTGCCCAAAGCTCCAGCTAAATCACTAAAATATGTGCAGTGTACAAACTTTCTAGTTAATCCCACATTGCCAGTTCACATTTAATTTCCTGAGCTTTGCAAAATGTCAACAATGGAACCACTGTGCCCTTTGCCCAAATTAAGCTTTGTCTATCCAACCCATTTGGAACTGTTTTGTGGCCTGGCTGAAATGCATGATGCATATAAATATGCTATTTCGCTGTTATGTCAATTAGTTGCTTGGAATTTTTAACATCAAAACTCCAGCCAAATAGATGGGCTTCTGAAATATTTCTTGAATGTCATCAACACTACACAGAGGACAGCAAGTCACCATTCTCTTAAAAGTAATTGTGAATTTATGACCATCTCAATTTATGGTCAAGCAATAAGCAAAACCAAAACTCTTCGCTTTAGATATGTACATTTTTATATGTATGATTTATATGTATGAATCAATGAATGATTTTAGTCGTTCATTGCAATGAACGACTAAAATCTGGATTCACGCGCCAGTTTCATGATAAAAAAATGAGAATAACTTTGTTCACAAGGGTGCTTGCAGCAAGTTGCATGTATACACAAGGCAGCTGCTTATTATTCATGATGCTTTTAACCAGTGAGCACTAATGAGCCAAAATGCTTGTATGAAATTGTGCAAGCATGGATTTACATGAAGAAGACAGTGAAAAATCATCTCAACATTTACATTTTTAAACATTTTACATTTTTAAACTTGAAGGATCACACCGGCAATCATGCATTGTTGAGCCCAATATATACAATCCATATACATGTAACATTACTGACAACTATTTCCCTAGATATATTACTTTAGTGGTTACAGAATTTATTCCCTACCTTCCAGACTGCCATTGGTTTCAGTTCATTTCAGTGCACTATTAAAATCAACTCGTAGACTAGAAACATACTTGAGATACGTGATCCATCACACTGAACAAGATGTGTACAAGTATTTGTTTTTTTTGTTTGTTTGTTTTTTTCCCAAAGTAACTTTATGTAACTGATCCAACACAGAGCAGCATGGAAGACAATGTATTTCTCTGCCAGGAGGTAATATTGAGAAATTGAACTGACCATGCTTTCTACAATTCTGTATAAGTGTTACAAGGTGACACATTGAATTTTAAGGTGGGTGTATCACCTGAACATTTGCTTTTGAAAGATTAACAGGAAAACTAAAATACGGTTTCATATTATGGAAATTGGTTGACAGTAACGTAACATGTCTGCGGGTTGTATATATTAGGATCAAACATGCACAGTCACTGGTGTGATTAAAGGAATATTGTTGCTTAAAAAGGATTTGTTACATTAAACCCTTTGGCACCACTGACTTCTGCACAGTGCTGGTCTCCTGTCAATAGCTCCAAACACTTCAACTGCAAGTCTACGACCTAAGATGTAGAGAGTGGTAAGGCTGTCCATGTGCACAATGCCTCAGCTCATATATATATATATATATGAGTGACAAGTGAAAACAAACTTTGTGCTAACTGTGCGCCGGCAAGTCTGTGATTCTGCCATATGCTGTATACACATACAACCACACATGCACACCTAGCCATCTCTGGGTCTAGATCAATCGTTTGGGTCTGAACTAGTGCAGATAATGTTCAGACCACAAATAAACTGCTTCAGAGTCCATTTGGAACCAGACCAACCACCCTTCAAATCAGTCTGGTGAGGTTGTGTTAAGCTGCACCTAGCTGCAATTTCTGTTTTCAGGTCTGCCCAGACAAACCATACCAAAAGGGGGACAAAAAAACAAAAAAAACAAAAACAAACCCTTATCCAATTAAAATCATGTAGGTGTGAAAACATAGTAGGAAACAAAATTACAAAATTCCCTTTAAGTGGGGAGACAGAAGAGACAGCCAGGTTGGGGGGGGGGAGCAAGAGAGAGAGACAGGGAAGAGACAGATCTATTAGATCATCTTCATTCATTCATTAGATCATCTTTAGATCATCTTGCTCTCCATCCCCAGGGCAAGGCTTGTTACAGATGGCAGTAGGGCATTTGCCATATGGGCTCCACAACTGGAATACACTTCCTTTAAAAATTAGGCAAGCTCTTCAGTGGCCTCTTTTAAAAACTTTGTATAGGATGGCTTTTAACTAAAGAGACTTCTGACACTTTTATCATTTTTCTTAATGTTTGCTTATTTCTTGATCATATTGTTATTACTCTATTGTGTAAATTCACTGTGCATTTTTGTTTTTATGCATGTGAAGCACTTTGTAAACTCATTTTTAAAAAGTGTTATAAAAATAAAGATTATTATTATTATTATTATTATTATTCACATCTCAGTGTGTGTTCAAAACTCAACAAGCACTCCACTTTGGGATCTCATTATACATTTCACAATTCTAACCAACAAAATACGGTAAGATGTGCATTCTTTCTCTTCAAGGTGATGTAAACAATGCGTGCTACTTTTAGAATGACGAGATTGACACACATTGCATCACACATTCAACTGCCAATCAAACTGCAAACCTCAGGTTCTGCAAGATAAGCCATCCAAGAGATGGCTCAACCAGACTGGTGTCTTAATCAGATGACCATTAATTCACTAAGGAATTAAACCACTATTGCATCATATCAGGATTGTATGATCAGATCAGGATTGATTGTAAAATCAGCCCTACGGGTATAGCATCAGAGATGCATAAGTCCTCAGGCAAGTCTGAAGTCTGGATATGTATGTGCACAATTCTGGCATTGTCTCAGACTCTTGCCTCTGAATAGTGCCCTTAATGAACTGACAGGACCCACAGTGGCAAGAAAGTTTGTGAATTGTTTGGAACCTGCTTCATGCAATAAGTACTCCTCAAATTTAGTGTGATGTTTGTCCAAGTCATTTACTGTAAATAGACATTTGCATTCTTTGTGATATAATGGCACACAAATAATAATACTGTCCAACACTTTGTTGAATATATTGTTTAACCCACATCTAGAGATGCTTTTGCAGCTTCATGCATATCTGCAATTCTTCTTCTAAGGTCCTCTGAAATTGCTTTTGATCGGTCATGGTTCACATGAACAGAGAAGAGGAGAATCTCAGTAACAAGACTTTGAGTGTCTTTTTATAATGTGAGGCACCTCTCTGACCCACACCTCCACTCCCACTCACTAATGAGAACACCTGACTCCAATTAGCTTCTAGAGACTTCATTAGCTCACTTACTTTTGAAACCTGGGAATGTTTAATTACAGCTGACAGTGTTGCCAAGAACCACTGCTATGCTTTTAGTATCATTTAACTATAAAGGCAGGAATCTCTGTCTGTCTGCGGCACCATTATCTCTAAACCCGGCACTGTATGAAGTTGATATTTGGCAGGTTTATTGCTCAGGACCCAAGGATGTGCAGTGTCNGGCACTGTATGAAGTTGATATTTGGCAGGTTTATTGCTCAGGACCCAAGGATGTGCAGTGTCGCGTGTGAAGTTGTTTAGATGAGTGGTTCTTGAATTAAGCTGTGCTGGCAAAACGTAGTCCATGTGGCAGGATATGTTTTGGTCCACTGGCACAGTCTCAACCCTACCCGTACAGCAAATAAAGCCAGCTCACGAGGATGTGCAGAACAAAATTATGGCAGGCTGTGGCGCACACTATAAAATCCGGCCCCTTCTGAACAGGCACATTTTGAATAGGCACTGCACTAGTTAATTTAAGAAGATTGTATTTATCTCTTGTTGTAACTTAGATGAAAATCAGATCAGAATTGATGAGTAATTGATCAAAATTTCAAGTAACTCAAAATACATGGCCAACTTTTTATAAATAAATAAATTTAAGCCTAACACCATGGCTGGCCTATGCCAAAATAATTAACCTAGTCCCTTTCACTTTAAATATTCCTTTAATTTGCATCTTTAAATTAGTGTCATGTTTTTCAAAGATAAACAAATGTAAGGACCCTGTCGGAAATCTAATAAACCCTAGTTTGAATTAAAGTACCTTCTCCAATGCACTTTGCAGAAAAAAAAAAAAAAANAAAAAAAAAAAAAAAGAACAATGGAATAACAGCACCCTCTTGTCCTTTACCAGAATGTTCAACTCAAGCAAATGTCCTGTATAACCTGTAATTTACACTCAGTGTGTATCTCTTATGCAGTCTATTTGGAAAGTATAATGTCCAGTTCAGTAAAACAGAAGATTGTATGCCCTGCACCAGTTGCACGGAGCTATCCCTTATTTTGCTTGACTATCATAGTATCTTTTAAGTCTGTCCTTTCCAGAGCCCAGTGCTTAATACAGGCCTCATGTAGCATGAAAATATAGAGAACGAGTGTAAGAAATGTTGTGTTAGTACCTCAAGTGAGAGAGTAGAATCCAAATTTATTGTCACAGGGCATCTGCAGTTCTTGCATATACAGCAGCCCTCACTGCAATATCAAGGCTATAGCCTCAACACAGGAAGAAGGTAAAAAAGTGTAGCTTCCTTTATCATATATTCACCGAACTGTACTCTAATGGAACGTTAAATGTGAATTTTATCATTTGACTAGAATGACAACACTTCCAATTTTCCTCTACAGGAGACAACTGGTAAACTTAGCTCACTTGTAGCTAGCTCAGGTCAACAGTCCACTCATACTCACATGAAACTGTAAACTAGACTTTTACATGGCCACGACTGTCAGTAAAACATCTTCCTTTATTCTATATTAACACAAATCGCTGTTTATGTCACTTTTTATTTTTCAAACTTTTATCTTCAGGTCATTATTCTGCTGCTGTATTCCCCTTTGTAGCTTCTTGTATCCTTTCCACCTAAAAGCATATAATTAGGTATAAGAGTATGTAGCATTACTGGAACAACTGCAGTTTGATAAATATATGATTATGTTTTTCTGGGATGAAATAATCAGTTTTCAGACTGCATCTGCGTGGAGGCCTGCTGAAACCACGCATACATCACCTTCCCCCTTCACAGACACCTAACTGTCCCCCTTCACAGACACAATACACATTCACATTAACATATGGATGAGCACCCAGGAACTCCTCAAGATCCCCTGCTGTTCTCGTCCCCTCGTTTAGTTGTAAAACTTGCAGAACAGATACTGTAAAGACAACGAAACAGAACTTCTAAATTTCTCTGACCTCCCAAACACCATGGTAACCAGAGGTTATCACCTTAGAGAGACTTGGTAACACTTTGATCTTTAAAGCTCCTCTGCAATAAAAGAAAAGAACATACAGTCACTCTTATCTGCATTTGAGTATCTCACAAGCTCCCTCCCCCAAATGGTCACTTCAATGGCTCCAGATTGTCTACAAGCCAAGGACTTCACAGAGTTAAAGAACTGATCTCACTACACCAAATAAGACTTTTAATTCAGAATCTATTCAGGAAACAAGAAGATGTCTGAATTTATTTAGAGTCATGAAATAAATGAGTTGCCATCTCTCTCTCTCTCTCTCTCTCTCTCTCTCTCTCTCTCGAGTACCTTAAAACTATGTTCAGATATTGAAATTCATTTTCAATACTACATGCTTTTGTTGTACTTGTATTTGTGTTTATTTAGTTAAAGGATTTAGTTTTATGTGTTACATTTCTCCAACATACTTCTTAAATCACAGAACATCACATTGTTATTTTATGATCCTTTAAGTTCACACAAAATCTATTTTGACAATCTACAACAATCTAAGCTTTTGTTTTATCTTTGTAATGTTTAGAATACTTGCATTGATGCAGAAATAGATTTAGTTAATCAAAGATCATCAAATTTCATAATAGTGTTTTAGATGTTTAGATTTTGTGATAAATTCCTATTAGACAACAAAAGAGATGATTTATTTGTGTAACATGGTTTTATTTGTGCTAGCATGTCATACTGTGAATTTACTACGTGAAATTTCTATGTATCATGCTTTGACAATGGGAAATGAGTGGACTTAGTATAAGTATAGGTTATGTTTCTGTAATATCACAGAAATTAAGCTGCTCCAGGCTGCTGCCTGCCTTCATGACATCATCGGGAAAAGCTCCTATGAGAACAAAGCATGGGCGTGTTCCTCACAACGCGCGAAGGGCTTTTCTGTTTAAAACTCCACGCAGCCCATTGTTCAGTCTCTTGTTTTCGGCCCTCTCTCTTTCAGCCTCTTACTCTTTTCGGACCTCTCTCTCTTACGCGACCTCTTTCGCTCCAGGACCTCTCCGGCCCTCTCCACACCGCGTGGCGGCTTCTCTTCTCTTCTTGTCTCCTTTCTTCACCGCGTTGCTAAAACAACGGCTAGCGGTTCTTTATTTTAAAGTAATCTCAAGTAATTTTATTAGCTGTTCTAAGAAGTTTGTGCCTGAATCAGCGATAGATGTTATCACGACCTCCACGTGGTTTCATTCAAGCTATTCAGTTCTAGCTACGGTTAGTTCTCCAAGTTAGCTGCTCTGCTACGTGCCATCGGCTCCGCTGACCACGTTGGGTAAACTCCAGCACTGCAATCCGGTTCGACCTGAAGTCCAGCTCCCAGCTCCAGCTGTTCGTCGAGAAGTGCGCTGATCTGGTTCCAAAGGAAGACCCGTTTGTTCGGATCCGTGACGACGGCCGCGAGTCCGAACATCCTACCCGAATCCTGAGGACTGCCTGCACCACGCTTCCTTCACACGACGTGACCAAGCTGCTGAGCGCCTGAGTCAAGACTGGCGATCCGACTTTCCCACATCATTGGAGTGACTAAGCCCAACGTAAGATCTTGTCTTTGCCGATGTTAAAGTGATGCAGCCTAACTACGTTATTTTCCCATTTCCATATCTTTCTTACCAACCATTTTCTATTTTCATAACTGCCGTACTAACTCCGTAAAGTAAAGCTAGACTCAGTCAACGTTAGAATATGTTAGGATTTTATTTTGAAAATCCACCAGTTTTAAGTTGTCAAACCTGGTTTTCATTTCTCACATAATATCTACCTCATTTGTATATTTTTATATTTCTCAACAGTAAATAAATGTTAACCCATGCAATAGTACTTTGTTTGCCTGTTTCAGTTTGGAGAAGAAATCACTGGATGAGTCAAAAACCATT
>VXCM01002768.1:0-15820 GCA_014773175.1 Lucifuga dentata
GAAAAGTGTTGAAATAACACTTTTGGGAGTGGACCCCATGAGACACTTTGAAAGTGATGAGATTAACTCTTACAGAGTTATTTTGACTCTGCTGAATTTGCTGTGTAGCTGCTTATCTATTTAAAAAAAAAATCATACACTAGCAGGAAGTTCTGGTGAGAAGTTTTGCCAATATGTAACACAAGGAATGTACTGGAGAGTAAACCAGTGACGGCTATACAGTTTAAAGGGCCATACCTGTGATTTTGCATGTTTGAGACCAATAAATGCTACCCACATGAATACATTACTCATTTTCCAAAACATAAAACCGCATTTGTGTTAATCACCCAAATCTCCTAATCTTTCAAAATCAAATGTTCAGGTGATACATCCACCTTAAAAATCAATATTTTTGCCTGCTAACATTTAGGCATCGTCATTTTAATTTCTCAGTAAAAGCCATGTTCTCCTGGGACTATATTCCCTGGCGGAGACATATATTTTCTTCCATGTAGCTCCATGTTGTATCGGTTAAATAAAGCAACTTCGATAAAAAGAATAAAAAAAATAAAAACAGCATGTTGTTCATTGTGGTGGATTAATTATCTCAAGAACGTTTCAAGTCTCTTCAAGTTGATTTTTATAGCATACTGGAAAGAACTGAGACCAATGGCAATCTGGAAGGTAGGAAATACAATTCTAATATTTACCACTAAAGTAGGATGTTTTGGAAAATGGTTGGCAGTAATTAACATGCACGTGGGTTGTTTTTATTGGGCTCAAATAAGCAAAATCACCAGTATGGTCCTTTAAGAAGCATTAGGGGCTCCTTAGGTCCCCGTAACCTTGGTTTACCCAAACCACAGATTTGGTTCAGTTAACCACTTCAGCTTTCAACTTCATCTCTGCTTTCTGAATGTACAGATCTAATACCATGAGTCTGAAGTCATTTCCAAGACTGTAAGCAATAAATCATAAGTAAACTGAGATATAACTGCCTAGAATCTTTTTATTATTATTATTATTATTTAAAAAATATTAGAATTTAACAATGTTTCTTTTTTCTGGAATACTTTTGATGTTTTCCCCTGATTATTTTGGGAGTTTTTATTTTTCTAGAATTAGATTTTTAAAAAAACAAATAAAAAAATCAAGAATTGTCTAAAATCAGTTACTTAAAATTTCAGTATATCATCTTTTTTTCATGAAATTTCTAATGATTATTTATAGAATTTCTTCCCTCGCAATTTTCTGGAGTCAAAATTTTCAAGAAAATTTGGAGATTGGCAAATTTTTTTGGAGAAATGAGAATTTTTGGAGAAATCTGGAGATTTTTTTCTTTTAAGTACAGCTTTTTAAATGGCAAATCAAAGTTAAATCAATGAAAATCTACAAAATTCCTACAGACTCCTGAGCGTTAACAAGGGTTATTGAAGAAAAAAGCCTTTGATCTAAAAGAAAAAAAAAAAGAGAAAAATTATACATTAATTTATTTTCTCTTACCTGCTGAAAGTCACATGGCTCAGAGGAATAAAAAGTCACTCTTTTCTAACAATGTAAGCACAGCTCTTGTGCTCTATTGTCACTTTCCTGTGCTATGTATTTGCACGTGTGTGTGTGTGTGTGTGTGTGTGTTAGAAAACTTCTCAGCACAGNGTGTGTGTGTGTGTGTGTGTGTGTGTGTGTGTGTGTGTGTGTTAGAAAACTTCTCAGCACAGGGCTACCCTAGTGCGATTTAGAAGAAAGTACAAACTACTGTATAGCATCCTGTCTGCATTCAGGCACACTACAGACACACACACACACACACACACACACACACACACACACGCGCATAACGGTGATAGGCATAATGCACCAGCATGGTCTTTCAGTTTTTCTGGTCCAAGGCTTTACAAGAATCAGAGGCTGTTTCAGCTGCATCGTGAGTCACGGACATCAAAGCAGATATTCTGAGTTATTTTTGACTCCTTCAACCTTCCTTTCTTTTATCATAATTTAATGGTTACAGTAAATTAACATCATTGACATAACATAAATATGATCTATTACCAATGCGTCGTAACAAGCCTGTTTTTGAAAACCGGCTTATTTGCACAGTTTTGCACCAAGTCTATACAGCATAAACTCACTGTAAAACAATAAAAGCGTGTTGAATATTATGAGGTCATGCTATTTTTTTTTTTTTTTTTTTNTTTTTTTTTTTTTTTTTTGGTAGGGATTTCAGGTAACATTTCATTGTTTCCATGTATGTGAGTTGCTGTTCATCACTAAACTCTAACTTTCCCCCATTTCTCACTTTTGCTTAAATTATCTGGACTTTTTAATTTATACGAGCTGAAAGTAACAACTGTTGTGAGTTTCACACGTTCTCAAGTGTTTTTCCCCACTTTCAACCGTTCTCTACTTTCCATTCAGCACAAGTGTGTGTGTGTCTCTGTGTGTGTTATGCTTTTTTCCGATCTCATTGTCAATGACTTCACCAACTGATGTTTCAGACCAATATTGAAACCTGAAGTGTGCGTCTGTCTGCTGCTGGTGGTGCTCGATCGCCTGCTCACTCACCACTGGGTGCCTCTGTGACCAGGGGGAACCCAGCTCTGTTCCCAGAAACCCTGTCTGTGTGTAGGTGTATGCAACTGCATAACACACTGTGTGTGTTGTGTGTGTGTGGGTGTGTGTGTGTGTGTGTGTGTATGCACCATTACATGTGGTTGTGCACATGTATAGGAGTGTTTATTTCTGTGTCTGAGCATCTAAGTATGTATCTGTGTGTGTGTGTGTGTGTATTTGTGCATGCGTGACTGTGTGCCTGTGTATGTGTGTATTTGTGCATGCATGACTGTTGCCTGTGTGTGTGTGTGTGTGTGTGTGTGTGTGTGTGAGGGTGGTTAGGCCATTCAATTACAAAATCTACCATGCAGTCTGAATCACATCCGGTTTCAAGCCGAAAATAACAAAACCACAGGGTGACAGAAAAGCAGCACAGCAGGCAAACCGCCCACAGGGAGAAAGGAATACACACACACACACACACACACACACACACACGGTTAGCATTGGTCAGCTGGTATTTCCACCAACATGTATTTTATCTAAACAGAACTGTTAGTAGAGTATATAGGATGCACACAGGACGAGTTGGTATAATTTTAACAAAAAAAGTAATTTGTATTTATTTATGGATTGAAACACATTTTATTTGTAAATGTTTTGACACTATAAACATTTGCCACTATAACAGAATAATTTCCAGAGATTTCAATAGGTTTGATTTCCAGAGCCATCTGACATATGACTTCTCAGATGCTTTTCCTTATTGAACTGTTTGATACTTGCACTGGACTATTTGATCCTTGATCCTTGCATTACTTACACTTTTTGGGAAACATTGCCTTATTTTTATTATATTTATTGTTTTTCTTGTGTAAATTTCTTAAGTACCTTTATATATTTTTACTTTTTGGTAATTCTCTTGTATGAGCAGCTACATTCTCACCAGCCCGGGAAATGGAATTTCATGTGCATCACACGTAACACTGTACAAGTATAATGTGATGTGATGAGATGACAATAAAGCTCCTATGCTGTACATATCACCAGGGGGCTCTACAAGTACCACATGTGGTATTAATGTCTCAGTTTGAGAACCACTGGATTAAAGCAGTTGCTGCATCTTGGGCACGTGCAACGTTTATTGTGATGTCATTCATATGCAGACAAATTAGAAGAATGTTGAATACGGTCAGATGACTGAATGGTCAGAGAATATCTGATTGTTTTTAACTGCTTACATCTCCACAGCACATATCAGATATGTGCCAAATGAGAGCAAAAATCAGAATTGGGTCACTTGTACTTGGCAGTAAATGCAGAAAAAAATAAAACATGAAATCAAACTTGTGTCACTCTGCTGCTGAGCCAGGTAAAATGAATGTATTAATCTCAGTTTTTAAAGATTTTTCACCAAACAAGAGTTAAATTCTGGGGAAAACCTGAATCCTTGAAAGATATTTCACAAAACGGTCAAATTAATGGAACCTTGGTTATTTGGTGTCATAAATAAGATGAGAGGATTAATCAATATAAATTTTATTTCTGTGCACGCTGGAGTTTTTATTAGCTACTGGTGGCTAGCTTCTCTGCTTAAAAAAAAAAAAAAAAAAAAAAAATTGTGATGAGGTCAACATCAGCCTTCCGCCAAACCTCGCATGTTAATTCTAGTAACATGTTAAAAGCAGCTCGTGGTGTGTGTGTGTGTGTGTCGCTGTGTGTCAGTACTATATGAGGCAGGATGTGGTCAGCTGTGTGCTACATCATTAGCTCCCACCTGCAGATGTGCGTTTCTTACCATACAGCAACGAAAGCACAATCAGTTTGAGCACGAGCCCACCTAAATCCTACAACCAGATAAAAACACACACAAACACACACACTCACATGATAACTTGTGATCTTCAACTGATAAATGGAAAAATCTAATCATTACTGTAGCTTCAGTTTCCTTGCCTTGTTTTTTTTTTTTTTTTTTTNTTTTTTTTTTTTTTTTTTACTATATTATCTATAATCAGATAATCGGAATATGAATCTGATTGTCATTCAGGACATCAGATGGAAGAGCACCAACAAATAAAACACAACTTTGCATAATTAAACTTAATGTATGAGACTCTGAAAGGCACAAACAAGTACGCATAAAGATATTCCAAATCACCAACACACACACACACACACATAACTGAACAGATTTGGTGAGCTACTGCAGAAACTACTGAATGAGAATGAAATATGGCTGTCTGAGTGACATGCATCAACATGTGATCTGTAACCAGAAACATAATCCAGATAAGGAAAACTTTGTGTGAATGCAAGCAGTAAAAACCCTCAAAACAGACTGCGATCGGAATGCGATTGGCTCTGCCTGACCACATATGACCTGTGATCAGATCTCAGTCACAACTAGCCAGGCGTTAAACTAATCTAAGATTTAAAACAAAAACTACCCACAAGTTGAAAACTTCGCCCTACCTCAGCTTTCTGCTTGTTTTTGTTAATAAAGTTATTTTGAATTAATTACTTTGAATTGCCATCTGAAATGCATATCTGCACCTGGAACACAGACAGCAAAATAAGTTAATGTTTTTTTTTTTTTNTTTTTTTTTTTTTTGTTTTGTTTTTTTTTCCAATGGATGAAGCTCATCAATGAGCAAGAAGGAAGCAAAGGCAGTAAAAGCATAAAGATCCACCTGAGATTTCATTACAGACAACATCCAGATAATTTTGGGGGGTTTTGGGAGATAATTTTAGGCGTTTTTAACTAGGATTTTCTAGTTAATTTTCTAGAATCAGATAAAAAAAAAAGAAAAAGAAATCAAGAATTGCCTAAAATTAGTTGCTTAAAATGTCAGAATATCATCATTTTTTCATGAAACTTTTAGTGATTAATTGTAGAATTTCTTCCCTCACAATTTTCTGGAGTAAAAATTTTCTAGAAGCAAACACAAAATTTGCAGATTGGCCTTTTTTTTTTTAAGTGCAGCTTTTTAAGTAGCAAATCAAAGTTAAATTCAAAGAGAGAATTTAACGTAAGATGTAAATGCAAGTCCTGACACTGAATGTCATTATCCAGATAATGTATCCAGTTACAGCGATTGCATTTTACTCCGAAGCCTTAGCGTGTTCGGTGAGATGTTTTCTCTCCCGTGTGTGGACAGTATAGAATTGTACAGCACACACACACTTGTGCAAACATGAATGAGCTTATTTTATGTAAAGGCAATATTTCCACAAATTATGAAACACAGTCGTCTCGCTAAGCTGCTTAAACAGACTTAAAAGCGGAATTAGCCGGAATAGAGATTTTAGACATGAGAAGAAACATGAGCAGAGAAAGAGTTAGAAAGACAAGAAAAGGAGGAGAAAGACAAGGGAAAAAAAGGATAAGGATGGCTCTGTAGAGAGGAAAGAGATAAGATGAGAGCTGGAGAAACGGAGAGAGAGAAGCTGAGTGCTGTAATAATGTTTGGCCCGGTTCTGCCAGCGGGATCCTTCCCTTTAAGAAGCCAAGAGGAATGTGAGGAATGCTGCATGAGAAGAAAAAGGAAGGAGCAGAGGAGAGGGGGAGAAACAGAGGAGGATGATGGGAAAGAAAGAAAAACCAAGAGGAGGAGGAGGGGGATCCAGGGTGAGATGAAGATGAAGGCAGAGAGAAATGTCAGGGTGGGGTTAGTGGTGGCGGGTGGGGNGGGGGCACGGGGACACTGAGGAAAAGACTTATTATCTTTCACGGGCTGAATAAACACAAGAACAAAGAAGATAAAGATAATAAGGCTGGAAATATTTTTGGGGAAAAATTTGAACTCTGTGTATGTTTTTGTTTTTTGTGCATGTGAATTCGTGTTGGCACGCAACTGTGTGTCGGTGTGTGTTTACATGTGCGTGTGCGTGTGCGCGCGTGTGTGTGTGAGAGAGAGAAAGAAAGAGAGAGAGAGAGAGAGAGAGAGAGAGGGAGGGAGGGAGAGAGAATCAGGGTGTGGCCAGTTACAATAAACTGTTCAGTTCTATATTTTGAACCTACGCACAGCAAAATGTTCCGTATGCAACTCTAACATTAATATATAAAGCTGATCTTTACTCCCAAATCATTTATTCTATTATTCTGCTATGATTATTTATAACATTAGAGTAAAACACAGCAACATTTCTCCAAGTTTAGCTTAAAACCAAAAGTCGTTCTTTTGTGGAGCTCTGATGCACGTCTGCAAGTACATCAGGAATAGAACTTGCAACTTGTGTCAGAACTTGTGTCTGATACCTGGATACTTTAGATCCTCACACCTGAAGCATGTTAGAATAGAAATGTTTGCTTTCTGTGTGACGCTGCTGCTCTGTCGCGTAACTGTGGCTCAGCATGTGTTGGTCAGTTGATGATTATGAGACACGGATAGAAGGAGACTTTTTATGTCAGCATGTACATGCTGGAATTGTGTATGACCCTTCTGCTTCATGGAAGATAACATGGAGGCTGCAGGATTATTTTAAGGACCACACCATTATTTTGCATGTTTGAAGCTAATATATTAAATTTTCATACGTGTAAGGTTACTGACAATCATTTCCTAAAGGATAAAACCGTATTTCAGCTTTCCTGATATTTTGCAAAATCTCTTAATCTTTCAAAATCAAATATTCAAGCGATACACTCACCTTAAAAATCGATGTTTCGCCTGCTAATAGTTACGCAGCCTTATGAAGACACTGTCGTTTAAATTTTTCGATAAACAATAATGAAATCTCTTCTTTTGGGACTAATAATGCGAAGAAGACAAGCTGAAATCGGCTGTGCTGGGTTCATGCTGTATGTACATATGTTGTATGTATGTATGAATGGATGTTGTATGCACTATGTTTTATGTACTTTACGCAGTACATACTTGCACTGTATGCAGTTTGCACATCAGAGCCTAAGACAAGTTTCCCTTTGGAACAATAAAGTACTTCTTATCTTATCTTATCTTACTATATTCCCCAGTGGAGACATACATTCACTTTTTATTGCACTTAAATGCTAAAATTACGAAACTTTGGAAAAAAAAACTGAATATACGTGTTGTTCATGATGATGGATTATCTATCCCAACAATCTTTCAAGTATCAACAACTTGATTGTAATAGCATACCAGAATGAACTGAAACCAATGGTGGTCTGGAAGGTAGGAAAAACATTTTTAATTCACCATTCTAGTAGTATGCTTTGGGAAAGGATTGCCAGTAACATCAAGTGTATGAATATGAATATATTAGGTTCAAACATGTAAAATGGATGGTATGGTCCTTTAAAGCTGTAAGCACGCAGGATAAGAGAATAATAGAGTACACATTTAGCCTAAAGAAAGTGTACATGTGTGTCTGTACCCCTGAAAAATATTAGACAATATCTCTGAAATACACAAACAAATATACTACACTAAAATATACATCATCCACTTTGTTAGAGCTATTTGATTGCAATGACGCTGTGCCGTGCATAGACATTTTGAATTAAAGTAAAAGTGCATTTGATTGAAGGAATCAAAATGCAGCACACAGAAATAATAAACATTTACGTTACATATATGCAGCTCAAAAGATGAATGGAAATCCAAACAACAGTCATATTTTCCCCTTTCACAGACTATTTAAAGAAACACGCATATTCAAAATGTTTCCATGGTATCTGTGGAATCTAGTCATCAAGGTGCACGAGTGTGGATGTGTGTGTGTGTGTGTGTGTGTGTGTGTGTNGAGAGAGAGAGAGAGAGAGAGAGAGAGAGAGAGAGAGAGAGAGAAAGAAGTCCCTGGTGATATGTGAAAGTCTACATAACAATGAATCGCTGACAGACACTTTCCACAACAGAGCAATAGTGCAGTAAGTAGTGCTGAGAGGTAACAAGCAGCACTAATGTTACAATGAGCAATCAGACTGTGTGATCACCCATTCTGAATATCAAAATTACCGTAACTCAAATTATTGGGCAAAACTCAAAGTTAAGTTTAAAAAAAACTAATAGAAAAATACAAAATGGTGCCATCACGCTCTGAATGCCAGATGATCTCTGGGAAGTGCAGAAACACTACATGAGTGACATAATTAATACTTTTATTAATTCATTTTTAAACCTGAATCCATTTGGTTTGAATCAGTGCATGACTTATTATCTTTCTTGCATTTTGGTTTTGCACAGAGAAAGTTCCAAAATATATCTAGAACAATATATCATGAACATCCATGTGAGAATATTGTCTCTGCTCATTGGTCAGAAATGTCTGCCTATAGGAGCGACAGAACCAAAACAGGAAGACGTTCCTGAGCTGTATAGTTACATATACGTTTCTAGTTGTACTCATCATTTTGGCCATAAACAATGCAAAAAAAAAAAAAAAAAAAGCTTGCAGAATGCTGAATTTAATTAACTTCAATTCAATTCAATACTCTGTTGCCATGTCAACACAAAATTGATAGGAATTTGTCTCGATGCGCTCATAACACACAAACAGATAATAAATAAACAACAGTCAGTGATTACACATATATATATCTGATAAATCTAAAAAGTGAGTCCTGAGTCACATTAAAAATACTAATTAGCAATAAATAACAGCTAAAAAGTACAACATCGGATCAGAGCTAAACTACATAAAATTGTCATAACAATTACAAAGAACGATTAAAAACGAGGTCTTTAGAATCATTTAAAACACGGATTGCAGATGTGTGTGTGCTTTTCCTGAATCTGGTTGTCTTTGAGGGGAGAGATTTGAGCCTTTTTCCCGAAGGGAGAAATTTGAATAGAGAGTTAGCAGGATGCGATGGGTCTTTTAAGATTTTTAAGCCCAGTTTTTCTCAGACGTGACTCATGAATTTCTTTGAGGGCAGGAATTTTGATGCCAATGATTCTTGAGGCACAATTCTCTCTCACTGTTTTGCTTCCTGGGTTGTGATGTTATTAAACCACACTGTTATTGAGAAAGTGAGATTAGATTCTATCATAAATCTGTAAATAAAGTTAAATATCCAGAAAACTTATTTCACATAATGCGAAGAAGACAAGCTGCCTTTAGACGCGTGAACAGGAAAGTGAAGCGTGTATACAAACGTGATGAGTTACAACCTTTTCACAGCGTCTGATTTGTTATGAGCAGACAAAGTTCATGTCAAACATGCACACCAAGCCCTCTCTGGTTTTAGATCAATCAAAAGATCAATAGATCACCTTGTAGCTGTTTCAGAACTAGTTTGACTCATGGTCACACCACAAACGAGGCCTCGGTTTGATTGTTTTGGTGTGAACCCAAGCACGATCGCTGCGCTCAGACCAACTGTATCAACTTTACTGCGACAGAAAAAGCCTTAAAATCCAAACAGTGAGAGTCTCAGCATGGAGAGATGCTTGTAATAAATGTTATAAAAGGAATTGTGGACAATTTTGGACGTTTGATCTTGTTAAATTGAAAGTGAGCTGAGGTCAGTGTAAGCGACAGCAAAGGCAGAGAGCATAATGAAGCGCTAAGTATCACTTACACCCTAAGGAGGTTTGAAGTTATGGCAAACTGTTCAAAACAGCAAGAAACCATAGCAACCACAGGAAAATACCAGAGATATCGCTGCTCACACACACACACACACACACGCACGCACATATATGAGCTGTCAAAACACAAAGACAAATCAAATTAAAAACTCACCATTTTTAACACCCACCATTCTCAACAACAACAAGCCTGAGATGTGTGTGTGCGTGTGTGTAGGAAACACCCAGACAGGCCAAAAATAGCTCTACGCTCTCCTTCTCCATCTCTCACTTTCAATTCTTTGCTCTCTCTCTCTCTCTCTCTCTCTCTCTCTCTCTCTTTCTCTCTCTCTCTTCTCTCTCTCTTGCTTGTGTCACTTTAAACCAATGCTAGGGAAAAAAAAATATGTTAATGTTCCCATATGGAAAATATCACCCACTTAAGAGCGTACTTGAATGTGAGAATATGAGACCAAGTATAAGATTGAGTGTATGGAGAGAATAATGACTGTTTTGGCATAACTGTTGCACAAGGGGAAACAGAAAACTCTTGTGAAAGGGAAACAGTTGTAGGTCGAGCAAATGAGGGAGTTCAGATGCCTCTTACAAACAATATTAATATGATAAAGTCATAATGTAAAAAAGTGGAAATTAAAACTGCCATAATACTATGACGCCAATCTTCCAAAAAACGCTCGTCAAGATGAAGTTAATTCTGGTTTTTTTTGTAGCCATGTCAATCTTTCATCAGGCTGTTTTCTTCCACTGTGTAAGTTATAACGGCTGTCCTGCACCTTTTCACGTTTTCAGGGCACATTCACGCCTGCAGTGCTTTTGCTTTGTCAAGTCGACTTTGTTGCTTTTGTTTTATTCGGTTTGTTTAGCTTCAGAATGGCCAATTACAAGTGAAGCAGAGCTTGTAAACAGAAGTCACATGGACTCACAAGTTGCATGTTTACTGGACAGATTTAGTAACCTGTCATCCTGTGAGGTTAGAGATTTTCAAACAAATCTAATCGCAGACCGTGTAAAATAAGCAAAGCATAGCGGACTTTGACTCGTTTGCTCTGGTGCAGTCAGTCTGAGACGTAGCCTGCAAACTAAGCATCTGCTTAGAAATCCACGACCACCAGTGGGCTCAAAGCGAGCAAATTAAAAATGTCAAATCTTGAAATGATGTCAATGGGTCTGATAAGAGTCAAGAAAAAATTGATAAATTAAAGACAGATCCAGATCAGAATCTAGATACAGGAAAAAATGTTTCATTTTCTTTAATGATAGGGCATTTGCCTATATTTTTTGGATATTTCCCAACAAAGACACCAGTATTAATCTGAATAAATAGAAGCATAAGCCTATGATGGACTATCAATAACTGCAATTTAGATGAGATCCAGATACTGGAGCAGCGATATTAGCACCTTAAATCTTATATTTTGGCTTGTTTCCTGTTAGATCAGAGGTACGTTCTCAATTTTAACAAACCACGACAGAATTCTTAGAAATAAGTAGAAACAACAAACTTCGTTGATCACATCTGAGTTTGTTTCGGTTTCCGTTAACTGCCACAAAAGCTGCAAAGCAAAGAAGTTGCTTGCACTGGCACTCCATGATTGTTTGTGTGATCGGGATTTGTCTCACTCCTGTAAGATTTTGCATATTTTGGGATGAGACTTTGTGACTTGGGCTCTCGAGTCGCTTATGAAACTCCCAGTCAGCACATGTCAGCATCTGTGAAGTAAAAGCTTTAACGGTGATCAGAGTTTGATGAAACTGCTATGAATTCTGGGATACCCGGCTGAAATGAAATGCACCATTTTACGCACAACATCTGATTTCATATAATAATAAGTTTGATCTTGACTCGTTTGATTAAAGGTGAGGATAAGATGCAGTTGCCCTCAAGCTGACAGGTATTTAGCATTTTGCTCAAGGACACTTCAGCAGGTGGTCTGTGTTTCTTAGGCCACCCTAGCACCCTAATCTTTACAGTATGTGATTTAACTAATTACAGCCTTTATAATCTCACACAAGGGATACATTTTTTAATAAGTATGAAATCCACAGCTGGATGTTAGCATTTTTCCATGCTTATACTGAGCTTCAGTGCAATCAGCATAATAGGAGGATGTTTGATAACACACAGATGCTGTCTGGCTATGATCTGATATAGGATGATAACTTTTATTGTTCCTGCAGGGAAATTTATCTTCTCTCTATTGAAGCTGCAGCAACAAACGCAGGAAATCAGCAACAAACAGCAGCAGAGGATGGAAACATCTCACAGCTATTATCATGGATATGAAACACATAATACAGGCACTCAGATAAGAAGACTGAGGAGGACATGTCTGCTGTCTGTCTGTCCGCTCTGTCACCAATGATTAATGAAAGCAAAGCCTCGCGGTGGAGAACGTGTGTTTTCTCTTGTGATTCAGTGAAAGGTTACACTTCTCCTCTCCACTGTGCCCTCCATGGGAATTTAAAGAGAAAGAGAGAGACAGATGGGTTTTCCTCGCAGGATATCCTGTTCTAAGTAGAGCTGCTGGGCCCACTTTGACCTCCTCACCCCTCTTGACCCTTGACCCTCTCAGAGTTTAGGCTTACATCTCCACTGTTTGGTAATCGCTCTCTCTCTCTCTCCATCTCTTTGCTTTCTTGCGGCTTTGATTTGATCTCTTTGGCTTTATTTCCTTCTTCAGAGTTAAAATTTTCTCTTTTTTTCCTCCTCACTGCTCCTCTTTATTCCTTCCTCTTTACTCCTCGTCTCAGTCAGTCAAGACTGGAATACTACAGTAACACACACAGTAATGCATAAATATTTCAACTGGAAACATAAGTTGACAATTAAATTTATTGAGTTGATCTCTTGACTATTTTTAGTCCCACCCTTAAGTTGTCACTCTGATTTTGATGAGCTGTCATCTATATCCCTTTATCAGAGAAAAGCCAAATTTAGGCAAAGGGGAGACTTAGGAATCAGAAATACTGAAAATACACTGTAGGTTATATACAGTTTGTTAATTATTTATGTCCAACTATTTTTATATTCCACATTTATGACCCAGCACAGCCCATATGATGTAATGCCTGACTTTTTATCACAATGAATTAACATTACAAACCTCATCACAAGTAAAATTTTCTATTTGAGCCTTTCTCTGACCATTGAGGAAATGTAGCTTATTATCATATCGTGATAATAGATTGATGAAGCTATGAATTTTGTCCTTTTTTTTTTATCACTAAATTTGATCATGTTTCAGAAGATTTTGGTGTTTGTTGTCACGAGCTCCTCTTCCACAAATTTAGATGCCACTAACATAAACGCATCCACAAGTATGTCTATCAGAAAACCTTGGTTGATTTTCAATGCCTCATCCACCACAATTCCACCGATCTTTCTAACCACCATGCATGTAAAGTATGTCATGCATTAAAGAATAGCTTCCAAATACTGCCACAGAGCAAAAGATATTGCCAGCAGTTTTCTTCATCAAATGTTTTCCTTAGTAATCTGCCTTCTTTTCAAGATACAGAAGATCCAAAACAAATTGATGTCACTAAGTCTGCATTGTGAACTTCAAAGCCACAGTATGAATGATAATAACCATCATAGAGTAAAACATTCTCCAAAAAAAAAAAAAAAAANAAAAAAAAAAAAAAAAATCCATCAGCCTTCTATTATTAACACAAGGTTTCATTTCTTGCCCTCATTTGCCCTTTTCTTTGCCTCAGCTCACTCGCTTTCTCTTTGCATCAATGTCTCTCGCTCGGTCTCTCTCACAAACACACACATATCCCCCAACCCTTTTACTCCACAGGATAACTGGAACCTATTAGCTGATGAATGGGTGTTTGTGTTTTTTTAAGCTCAACAGCGCCTCCCCAGCCTGCAAGGCCAAAGAGGGTGATAACAAAACATTTGCTGTGATTAGAGGAATAATTAGCCAATCATCCTTTGACCTGCTAGCCAACCCCAAGGTCAGACAGACACAGAGCGGCTGGTTCCCAGGTGGTTTCCCATGAAAATCATCCATCCTTCAAGCAGCTTTCAATGGACTCAGCGACACAGGGAAGAGATAGAGGAGTCATTGTATGCTGAGTTAAAGGATGTGAGACACACACACGGAACACATGCATGTCTGTATCACACAGCGTATGAGTGTGTGTGTGCTGCTTGCATTTTAAAAGCATGTGCATGTGTCCCAGCATGTGCAAGGATCCCAGCGGAGTGAGTGGCAAGCTTGCCCGGCCAGGCTGCCATGGAAATCAACACTTCCTGCTTCCTGCAGTGAAAGGAAGTGCTACCGTCGCTGTCCCTTATCATTGAATACACAGGCAGAGCAAAGGGAGGAAGACAGGGAGGGAGCGAAGAGGAAGAGGAGAAAGAGAGCGAGAGAGAGAGAGAGAGAGAGAGAGAGAGAGAGAGAGAGAGAAAGAGAGAGATACATGGCAGCTGGACAAAGAGGAAAGACTGAAGAGGCAGATGGGCCCTTGTGCTTGCCAGACTTCATTTCTGGCAAAAAACTTTGGGGAACCAGTAAAAGCTGAATGAAACACTTTATTGAGGAAGAGGAGGAGATTAAGCGAAGGCTGACTTCAGGCCTGCACTACATTTGAAGTGCTACTACACTGTAAATCCACTTAAAATGATTGGTTCATGTAAATGTTATTAAATTCAAATTAAAATCTCCATTTTTTTAATCCTTTGTTAATCAGCTGCCTTCATCTCAACAATACAGACTGTTTATAGCTGCTTATAACAACATGCGTTTATGTAAAATCATTGAGGATGTCTTTCCATCTGAAAACAATCTTTTCTATTGCTATACATATCACTGGGTACATTTATATGCTCTCTGTATACCAGATGGAACTAAAGGACCATAATGGTGGTTTTGCATGTTTGAGCCCCATAAATACTACCCACACACAGGTTCTAGGAACCTGTGTGTGGGTAGTATACTGAATACTGGAACCTGTATGATAACATACTACTGTAAAGTTACATTTTCAAAAACTTTTCCTTCCCTTCNAATACTGGAACCTGTATGATAACATACTACTGTAAAGTTACATTTTCAAAAACTTTTCCTTCCCTTCCTGCAAAATGCTTACTGTAAAATGCTTATGTGCAAAATGCTTATTGTGAGAGGGTGGGTCGCTTCATGTTTACAATCCATAATCTAGTCCAAAGTACACCAACATCTATTAATGCAGATTATGGCCTGTATATGGCATTTTCTTGACTTTTGGAAACAAATATAGATATTAAAAAGATGTATTGCCTTAATTGGAGTAGAACTGAAGTTTTAATGTGCAAGTAAATGTATTGTGTGTATCACAGCAGACTATGTAACATCATCAATCCCTATGTCGCTAAGATTATGGGAGATTAAACAACCAAAAAGCAAAGTTTTCTAGTTCATTAAATCATTAATTTAGAGCAACTTGCAGGTAAAGATGAAAATACGCAGAACTGTGAGGTAGAAAAAGGACAGAATCATGGATGACAACAAATGCAACAATTTGCATTTTGTTGTCGCTTTCAGATTTTACCCACTTGCCTGGAGAAGAGAGGCAACAACCGAGAGAGACAACGGGGGGAGGGGAGGGGGAAGGAGATGTTTGGGATGAGGGTGGGGAAGCTTTCAGCGCTTGGGATTGTCCCAGATGGACACAGGCCGCTCCCTCCCTTTATAAACAGCCTCTGGCTCCTCTCCTCTCCTCTCCTCTCCTCTCTTCTCTCCTCCTCTCCTCTCCTCTCCTCTCCTCTCCTCTCCTCT
>VXCM01002768.1:15912-44500 GCA_014773175.1 Lucifuga dentata
CCCCCCAAGCCCCTGCCATTTCCAAAGTCAACACACCACTAAATGCCGGGCTGACTCACTTCCACTGTGGGTGGCTCTGTTTCCAATTTTCTCACCCCCTCCACCACCCCACCACCTCCCAAGAAAGGAGAAACTTGTGTCCCAAAAAACAAAAAATATGCTACCAAACATGCAAAAGGGACAGAAATAGAGAGGGAGAAAGTGAGAGAGAATGACAAATAGAGAGAGAGAGAGAGAGAGAGAGCACATTTTTCCAAGTTGCTGAGTGTTAAAGGGACAAAAGCATGCGTATAAAAGCATGCATATAGATGTAGAGAGGGAGGCACGGGGAGAAACTGGGCATGCTTCTCCCACTTCTTTTGAGGCTCTGAAATGGTTATCGCTGTTTTCCTTCCTTTCTTTCTCTTTGGGAGAGCGTGGGAGCGCCCTCAGAGCGCTACAGAAAAACCATGGGGCTCATAACAACAGGAGGAAGCCGGTAACTTGAGTAACTTGGGCCGGGCGGAGAGAGGGATAAGGACAGGACTGGAATGAAGAGCGGAGGAAAGAGAGAAGAGAGAGAGAGAGAGAGAGAGAGAGAGAGAGAGGGAAAGGGAAGAAGGACAGTGAGGGAAAGAGAGGTTTGCTGCAGAATTTTCTATCTTTAAAACATGACATTCAACCGTAAAGTGCAGAAAACAAACCCGCTTTTACAAATGACCTGTTGCATTCCTGAGAGCATTTCCCACTTGCATACACACACACACACACACACACACACACACACACACACACACACACACACACACTTCATCTCTGCACCAGAACACACTCGGCACGAAAGTGGACAGCTTCCCCAAAGCTCAGAATGATGTCTTACCAGTCTGAGGTGTGAACATTCAGCGTGGGGAGCGCGTTAGAAAGTCCCGTCAGTCATGTTTCAAGTACAGTTCAGTCCAGAGAACCTGCAGCTCCACAAAGTCTCACTTCCCTCAAAGCAAAGTGCTGAGAAAGTGAGGGGCCGCAACAAAAGGCAGCGGAGGGAGGGAGGGAGAGATCGAGCTGTAGAGAGAGAGAGANACACACACACACACACACACACACACACACACACAGTTCAGTAAAACACACACTCACTAACACACCCACACATACTCACACAGACACACAGTTGGTTCGCCGTATCACTCACTTCTTGTGTTTTCTCTCAAGTGCCAAGAGGAGGAAGGGAGAGCAGAGTGTGTGCTTGTATGTGTGTGTATGTGTGTGTATTTTAAGGTAGGAGGGACTGGCTGGCTCGAGTCCAGAGGCAGCCAGCCTGGTAAAAAAGACAATAGCAGGAAACACTATATCAGGAGGAGGCAAAATACCGGAGCAAAAATAATTAACAGACAGTGAAAAACAATGACATCCAGCACGGGAAACAAAGCCTGCAGCAGAGCCGAACGCGGAACAATGACCGTGGAAACGACTGGAGGACGCTTTCAGAAAACGCCGGATTCCTTTTGTTACCACAGGATATAAAAATCCCAAATCCATAAAAATCTGAGTTTGAGCTTTTGAATGAATGAATGTCAGAATAATGTGTTGTCGTCGTAGGTGCTGGATGTGTCTTTGTAACACTGGATGTGTATTTGTAGCATTGTATAAACACACACACACACACGCACACACACACACACATGCACGTTCACAAGTATGTAGACATTCATACCCATACAATCAGTCAGCCATGACTCCCACACAAATCTCACCACCACCACCCACACATACATCGCCAGCCTGTGCGCACGCACGCACACACACACACACACACACACACATTCCCCTGGCTGTAATCATATCTAGTGATAAGAGTAGCTTCCCCCAGCGGTCGCTGGCTCTCTGTGCTCTGACCACAGTGACTTACAATGGTCCTGTATTCTTAGCTCGCTCTGATTACACACACAAGGAGCTGCATTACACCCTGCTAATTCAATTTCCTCCCCTCCGGGCCAACTCCAGTCTGTGTGTGTGTGTGTGTNTGTGTGTGTGTGTGTGTGTGTGTGTGTGTGTGTGTGTGTGTGTGTGTGTGTGTGTGTGTGCATGAAGAAACTGATTAAGCAGTCGTTGAAGGAAACAAGCTGGCACAAAAAGCACAAACTGACCACAGTCGTTTGTCGTGCTGTTGATCGATGCCTGGCTTTTAAAAATGATTTGTCCAGTTGTTGAGATTTGGGTTTCTAAAAGTTCATCTGCAAGTCGTTCTGTCTTCAAACTCGCCGTTCACATCACTTCGCAGTGCCAAGACGCTGCCAGCCAGCTGCTGGGTGATGTTCAGCAGCCTGTGCTGCAACATATTTCAGCTTTGACAGCTGAGGTTCATGTTGTACCTGTTATTGTTTATGCATTTATGGCTTGTTCCAAAATAAGAACAGAGAAGCAGGGTTATTCCAGACCGACATTAACTCTACACCAGACACTGCCGCTCTAATTAGCGTGCACGCATCTCAACTGGGAAATTCTGCCAACCTTTGTGTCTATTGTTGTGTCTGTTTTGTGAAATGAAACCAGCCAACCTGAAACAAAGGCCCCATTTATGCAAAATGCAGCATGTAACTGGATATGTTTTCCAGACAACAACATATGCAAGGTGCAAAAGGCTGCAAATTGCATCATGATCCAGACTACATGTGCGCTTGTTCAAATCATGATCAGATTTCAATCACAACTAGGAGGTATAACTGTAATCCGCACACATCCAGACACATTCAAGAGATATCTGCCCTGAAATCAGCCCAGCCCTCTATTTGCTCTCTTGAATAAATTTATTGAATAAATTTTTCAAATTGGGAGCTTCGAGTTGACAAACCTGTGACAAACCGCATTAAAAATGGCTGAAGGTATCCAGAACAAGGAGGAAGGAAAGGCTTAATAATGCAACAACTTGTCTACTAAGATCTGGTTACAGTCCAGGCAGAATCCAGATAACGAGAATGTGTTAATTCAAGTATCGATCAATTTGTCATAATTCAGATAACTTATCCGGTAATGAGAAGGCATTTTAATGCACAGTAAACGGGGCCAAATATTTTTATGTTTTTAATGTTTTGCATCACTGTAGCTGAAGTGTGTAGAAGGAGTTACATCATTTAGCACATTTACATTGACAATATACTCCGTTTTTTGTCTTTACTGTGATTTAAAAAAAAAAAGCGAAGTAAACTGTTTAATGGNTACTCCGTTTTTTGTCTTTACTGTGATTTAAAAAAAAAAAGCGAAGTAAACTGTTTAATGGATGGAATTGTTTCTGGAATAGAAATGACTTGTTGCATAATCAGCTCATGAGGGAAACCACGGCAGGTCAGATCGCTTATGGATTATGACAGCTGAGCATTTACATGCTTGAGTAAAGAGATTTTTGCCAAATGTCAGTCTGCACCAACATCGATTAATGCAGATTCTGATCAAATTATGGTATTTTCCTGATTATGAAAAAATTGTGCCAATAAACATACTGATTTTTTGTTGCTGTTCTTTTCTGTTGCTAGTAGAGTCTGACAAAACTTCTGATTGATCATTTACTGCATTTTTTTAATAGCATTTTTTTGTTTGTTTGTTTTTGGAAGAGAAAGACTGATATTATTTTTGGTTCAGTTTGAGATTATGATGGATCAGTTTGTGTTCAGTTTTTTAGCTTTTGTGGAATCACCAAATGAGATGCACATGCCCAAACAGTCATTTTTCAAATACATCAACACATTTAATTTATAACTTTATGGTCCACTTATGAAGTACTAAACACTAATTAAAGCTCACTTCCCCTAGCATGTATTTTTCTTTCTTTCTTTCTTTCTTTTTTTTTTTTTTTTNTTTTTTTTTTTTTTTTGGGGGAGGTCTGGGGGTCTCTCTGTGGAGGTTTCTCTTATTCCAAAGAAAATGATGCGTGATGAACTCTGCGAGTCAAAGTCACTTAAATCAGGGTGGGGATGCTTTGCTGAGCTACATCACTCTTAAATGATGAAAATCAGTTGTGAGTCTGACTTTGTCGTGAAAAATTTGAATGCTCCTTGGCCCCTTTCTCTTCCCCTCCCAGGTTTCTTAAACTTCGGGTAGGGACCTAAAATAGGTTGCAGGCCTGCTTCTGGCAGGTCCAACTAGAACACAAGCAAGCAATATGTCTCTAGGTCCCACAAGACAGTAAATTCTTATTTTGATCCTTTTAATAAAAAAATCTTTGCTTTAATTTGAACCAAGAGGTCAGATCTGCAGGCTTTTCCACGGATTCTGTGTAATGCAGCCTGATGAACTGGCTTGCTGCAGGTTGTTTATCAGAGCCATTCAACACATCTGAGTCTGATTTTAGCCAAATAAAACAATGCTGTACGTCACTGTCAACTGCATGGCAACATAAGGATTTTGTGTGTATGTGTGTGCATGTGTGTAAAAAATAAGACAAAGTGTATGTGTCCAAATGCAGGGAATGTGTTTGTCATTAAAATGACTGAATGCAAGGGTGAGGTCCCTCTGGAGGGGTGGGTAGCACGCACGCACGCACGCACGCACACACACACACAGCAGCTAATGTGTAAACTTCAGTGATTGTTCTCCTCAGTCCAGGTGCTCTTATCCAACTTTAGCAATGCCACTTATGGGAATCATACCAGCAACCCATTTGCTTTCTACAAAGGATCCCCACATTAAATAAACACATAAACCTCAGTCCTAACCAGTCTCACAAAAATCCTCTCACACCTTTACTGTCTTTCTATCTGACTAAACCCCCGTTCACACTTGCCGTCACTTACACTTACACTACTTGGTACGATGTCTGCAGATGTGGGTGTGATGCATGTCCACACTGATGAGTGTGAGTGTGTGTGTGTGTGTGTGTGTGTGTGTGTGTGTGTGTGTGTGTGTACTGTGTCGTGTGTTTCCACCTCTCCTCCTTTGTTTTGGTTACCAGCCTTGTCTGCTAAGCCTCACTAATCAGTCCTGCTGTCAGCAGAAGAAACAAAAGACCAGAGACCGAACTTTCAGACCAACAAGCTTAGCATGGACTAGCCTGTCAGTCACAGAGATCTCAAAACTCACTTTGAAATACTTGTGTATGATTGGCTAAAGTTTATGGTAGCATCTTATGCATGAAACCCCAAACATCCAATTCTACACAAATTACTTCCTGTAATGTCAAAGTTATGCTAATCTTAACCATCCCACTGAGAATCAACACCTCTTTTACAGCTTGTATTAAAATATATCTGGATACATTATCTGGACAACAACATCTTGCATTATAAAATATTCTTGTTATCAAATTTCTGCATGCAATATGATCGGATCTCAGTCATTAACCTATATTTCCCCTTGCTCTTGTTTTAAAATTTTTTGTATGAGCCGTCGCTGCCCGCATTCAAGAGTAGTTACCCATTTATGACAAGTCGCAACTCCTGATTCAAAATACCTTTATTAACAGGAACAAGCAAAGCTGTTGATGATGAGGCAAAGTGACGCTTTTAACTTGTGATCAGATTTTATCTCACAAATTTGTACCAGCTCTTTGATTGCGTTAACGTGCATTTTTTTCTTATCTTAACTTGATACACATCACATTAACGTGGTGTAAATGCAGCTAACATCTCAGTCTGTAGCTTAATATAGATGATATTGTTTAGTTATGCAGGCTGCCTAAACAGGAAAAGCACAGGTGTAACTAATAATAATAATAAGATGATGGCTTATTTCCAGGTAGGTGTGCCAGTGAGTCAACGTGCATTAATAACATGGATTACAGCTGTTATTATGGTTACTGGTCACACTTGTTTGTCAAAATATCTGTGACAAACATTATTTTTTGGGAAAAGCTGCTCTGACTGCTGTTTTTGAGTTTTTCTGCCCCCTAGTGATCAAAATTGATTAATGCAGATTTATGCAAAGAATTAAAGTAAAATACCCAAAGAAAATAAATAAAATTGAATTGCAGGTTTTTACAGACTTTGGTTTATACACTGTAAAAAAAAAAAAAAAAAAACCTTTCTTTGATTTAACTTTAAAAAAAATGAGGCAACATTTTCCAATCATTTGTTTTTACAAGTTGGGTGAACTACTGGTATTTTTGAGGTAGGGCAAATTCAGTAATATATATTTGACTTTAAGATGTAAAATTCAGTACAGCCTATGTGGAAACAGCCAAGGAATTGAGTTGAACTTGATAGTCGACAACATATGACTTACATTAAACATGATTAAAATTTAAGAAAGAAACACTACGAAATGTATGAGTTCCATGAACTCGTACATTTTTTTTTTTTTTTTNTTTTTTTTTTTTTTATTCTGACAAACTCTTGTTTTGTGTGTTTGAGTCAAATTCATTCACCTCCCCATCCTGATTTCTGCTGCCAGTCCAAGGATTAAACCAGCAACCCAGTCACAAGCTTCTCTAACCTTTAGGCTCCACTGCCCCAGTACAGGAAGTACAGACATACTACTTACTACAAAAAAACGACCAATTCACTTGCATTTAATGTCATATATCAGAATATTTTGTTCAGTTTTGTACTGAACTTTTAACTAAAAGTTCAGTACAAAACTGAAAATGCGTTCTTACTTGTCTTAAGAAGAGATTCTGAGATATGTGCTGCAAGGTGTGCAGGTAAAAGTGGGCGGAGTCACAACAAAAACTTAGATTTAAGATCTTTAATTGCGTTTCATTAACTCAATTTTTCACACTGTTGTGAAAATCTTTAAAAAATGTTTTCAATACACAAAAATAATTAGTTTTAAGAATGTTGATAGTTTTAACTTAGATGTGATATAAATAAATCCAGTTGAAAAGGAAAATGATTTATTTTTGAATGAATCATACATTTTAAATTTATGTAGTATGGACTAAACACTGAAGGACTTTTTACAGTGTAGATATGGTGAGCTATCAGCCCAACAAATCATTTTAGCCCTTACGATGACTTTCCTAGACTCATTCCAATTATTCTGAAATCTTCCATCGTCTGATTAGATTTGGCAACATGAAAAATCACGAAGAGTAAAACACAGTTTGAGGTTTAATAAATTAATTCTCAAAACAAAAAAAAAAAAGACAAAAGNTTTTTTTTTTTTTTTTTCATATGTTAGGGAGTCCCTATGCATGAGTTAAATATCATACAGGGTAAAATACAGATTAGAATATTTTTCCCCAGTCATAAGGAAGCAATTAACAGCTGGAATAATTCCCTTCAGAATGAAGAATTTTGCTCCATGAAATCATACATTTCAGAGTGTTTGATTGCTTATCTGAGCAAATCAGTCACAAACTTTTCAGAATAGAAGTTTATTTAAAAAAAAATATATATTCTTAATGAGGCTCTACTGTGTCATATAGCCTAAATTTACAAGGGTTAATTGAGAAGTTGTGATCTAAACACATAAGGAAGTGAGCATGGCCTGTGTTTAATTCATTTAGGTGTTTTTGCACATCAGCTGCTTTCATTTGAGCTCAGTCGTTGTAGCTTGCAAATTCCAGAAGATCCTGAAGGTCTTTGCTTTGCACAACATTGACTAATTTGAGCCGTGATGACACACCAGTTGTCTACATCAATGATTTTGGCTTTGAACAAGTTCAGCACCCAAACTATCTCACCTGATCTGACCCCTCGAATGTTCACCTCTTCCCAAAAAATGAATGAAAGACTTTAGCTGGAACTTCTACAGACTCAGATGATGTCGTCATATTGGCTGCTGAAAAATACATTTGGACAGCCAAGAAAAGAACTTCCAGGAAACTGGGACAAAATCCCTCCAGCATCGTTGGCAGTGTTTAAGCATGCAGAGTTTAACCAAGACTATTTGAAAACTAAACCGCAGCTCTTCTTTCTATATTGGGCTCAGAACTTGTCAATCAACCATTGCAGTCTAGTATTATCTGAACTTGAGGACCACACTAAGGATTTGGATGCTTCAACATGTGTAATTTTTCCTGGGAAAGGGGGAAACAGATTTGGAACACTGATGAAAACTGGGACAAGACGACAAAGTCATTTGGGGTCATGATTTTTTCTGCCCTGAGTTGAGTCTCTCAGGCAAAACTTCCTTTGTGACTGTGTACAAACTCTTTGTTCATTCAACACTAACCTTAACAACCTAAACCCCATTCCTTTGACAGAGGTTACAGGGATTGGTACAACCTGGGAATAAGTACTCCTGAGGAACATTTAGGGATCCTTTAGGTTGGCCAGTTGCTATAATTATTTTTATTCTCCTATTATTATTATTTTGTCAGGAACACCTGAAACCTTTATGGAGCATTGACATATTTGAGTAAACCAAATTGCAAGGGCAAATCTGGGTCTTTTACTCAAAATACCAATATTGATTTTTGACAATATCAATCAGATCACAGTGTTTCCATGACACTTGAAAAAAAAAAATGTATTGGCTTAATTGAATTAGAAATGAAGCTTTAATATACTGACTATGGCTAAGAAATATAAACTTTATAGCCTTGTTATAGCCTTTTAAATATTAAAATCATGATTTGCAAAACCCATTACTGATGTTTAGTTCATAGAATCACTGAGGTCTAACAACATAAACAGCTGTGGTTACAGTTACGCTTAGGCAATTGAAATAATTCGCTTAAAGTTAGGATTAAGGCAAAATTATGTTTACAGCAATACTGAAAAAGAATAATATAACAATTCCTTCCATGTGGGTGAATGGGAAAGGAAAGGAAAGGAAAGGAAAGGAAAGGAAAGGAAAGGAAAGGAAAGGAGGACAAAGAGGAAGAGGGACTGAAGAAGGAAGGAGGGGATAAAAAGGGGTCTGGACCTGCGATCCCAGCAGCTGCTGCTGTTTTGTAGGTCAGCATTACATCAGTAGGTTTGTGGAAAAGGCTGGGAATCACGTCTCTACTTGACCTACTTAAGGAATGTTAGTGTTAGCTGACATGCAATACTCCCCGACTTCCCAACACTCATTCACCCACTTCCTACCCTGTGCACAGCGGCACACATTGTTTAGTCATCTTGTTTTATTAGCAGTTGTTAAAAGACTGCACAATTTAAGAAGCAGTGCCTTAAAATGTCTGAATAACTGAAAGGCTGTCTGAGGAACTCTGACCAGCTGGATTATTTTTAATTCTTTACTTCTTTTCATCAAAACTTTCATCATATTAATATTTTTAATGTCTTTCTGCACTTGTCAACTCAGATTTTGGTGATACATACATAGTTTTTGTTATTATTATTAGATTTTTGGACAGCACACACTGTATGGCTACAGCAAATGTCTATTATGGTAACACGACGTGTCCATCCAAATAAATAATGTAATAGTGAATCCTAATCTTAAATTTCTTATATTGAGAGTGATATTTTTCATATTCTTGCACTATTTGGTGCTCAATTCTCACTCTGACAAAGCTTTTTCAAACCATAGTGACTGAGGGCGCACGGCTCATCAATATCACAGCCTATTTAACGTGCCAGCTGTCGTTTTACAAAGAATTATAGTTCTTAAATTCTTATGAAAAACAAATGTTAAAGCCAGAGGAGTGAATGATCCTGGTGAAAATATTAAAAAGTGTTATGCATGAATTTATAGCACTATTTGAGTTTATGGCATCCATATGTTGGCGGATTTTATTCAGTGTGTGTGTGTGTGTTTTGCAAAGGTTAAGTGGTGTGGTTCAGGTCTCTCAGGCAGCAGCTACCAGTCCTCTCTCTCTCTCTCTCTCTCGCTCTCTCTCTCTGTCTCTNCACACACACACACACACACACACACACACACACACACACACACACACACACACACATAGTTGCTGTCACTTTGTCAACAACATTGCTACACATTCCTACACTAAATCTTTAATGAAGCATATCCATAATTTATGTCTTAATAAAGTACATTTTTCTTGATAATAAATAAAATTACACTGAAAGGTTTTATAACAACGTAAACCTGTATTTTAATTATGCTGATCAGGATTATGATTAGCAGTTTTGACACAGCATGTTCTGGTCACCAAAGTAACCAGACAGGTGTGTTTCATTTTAAATAGCCAGCACAAGCAGCAGTATTTCAGCGTAGCAGCGTGTTTAAGCGGCTGTTGTTGTAGCTGCTTGCTGGCATGAGCACGTGTAAATAAATCATAACTTTATCCAAACATTAGCATGTGCATGATGCTGCCAGTAACACATAAAAAAAGTTTTCCATGGAAGCAGTGCAGACATTCCGTTCAACACATTTTCCTTTTTATATCAATGTCAGAAATTAATAAATGCCACATAAGCATTAAAAAAAGCCTAAATAATTCAAGGATGCCACAAATAATTAGGAATGGAGAAGAATTAAGGGAAAAAAAATTATCAGCTAGTTGATCAGTTCCAACATTGACTATTACAAAACTATAAGAAATGCTAGAGGTGTGTGTGTGTGTGTGTGTGTGTGAGAGAGAGAGAGAGAGAGAGAGAGCATGCCTATTAAGGTGTGTTTTATTTGCACATGCAGATATTCTACACATATGTAATAGGACATGTGTCACAGACATTGTTTTGAACAAAATACTGATTCTGAGTCTAAGGAGAAAACAAAGCCTTAAAAACAAATGGAACAGAAATAAGACTGTTAAAAAAAAAAGGAGGATAAGGCTAAAGACAAGACATTTACTGTGTCCCAGTAGCCTTGGTTTGGAAACAAATTGACTTTATTCACTTAGAGCATGTCTGAAATGAAATGAACAACATCCAAACGTCTATTTTTCCAGCCTGACTGGTATATATTTAGCGGACTCTCCGGTGGACATTCCAGATGAAATCAGATGTGGTTGATAGATTTGTGATGCAAATGCGAAGCCTGACTTTTCTGAGGATGTGGAGATGGACAGACAGAGGAAGGAGGTAAAGAGGGAATACAATGGCTCAGGGAGAAAGGGAATACGGAGACTCTCTTGAGGGGAAACTGGAAGGGAATTTTTCTTTCCCCTTCTCCCCTCTCCCATCCTCTCATTCACTTCTCACCCTCGCTGTTTCAGACCCCCCCCCCCTNCCCCCCCCCCCTTTTGAAATCTATCTTTTCCTATCGCTAACTCTGCTTTTGGTCTCTGTTTCGCTCACACAGATGAGGTTTTGTCTGTAGTATGAGTAAGAGCAACAGCTGCAGGGATTAGAGATGAGGGAGGGAAAGGGAAGAGGCAGTGTGTGTGTGTGTGTGTGTGTGTGTGTGTGTGTGTGTGTATTTCTGAGTAAGAAAGAGGCACAAAGAGAAGTGTGGGTGACATAGATGTGTATGTTCCTGAGGAAAGATAAAAGCGTGTCAGTGCATATATGTTGCTGCATGTTACCTATGCGTCAATGCAGGCATGAAGTAGATCATTCAGTATTGTGTGTTAATATGTGTGTATTCATGTGTGCACGTACCTATACAGCAACACCGCAAACTGTGCATCCCACAGTTCTGGAGTAGGTTGGTTTGTTTCTGTGGTGGGTTTGTGGGCGAAACAGAGCAGGTGGGAGGTGAGTGTGTGAGTGTGTGTGTGTGTGTGAGATCGTGCACTTTGTTGTCGGAAACACCTGTAATTGCAAACTGAATGTCACTGCATAGAGATCTAATCTCAAATGCAGCAGCACTCTTCCCGTTATGGAGTTTCATTGGTTTGTCTTTCTATCTGAAGATTATCTGAAAAACTCATAAAAACGCAATTTGGCTAAAGTAAATTTGGCTTTTGGCCATGGAGCGAGTAATTAGCCAAGTGGGTCTGGGATTTCTGCCATTAGATGCTTATCTTTTGGAACTAATGGACACAGTAACTGATTACAAATCCGAAAAAGGTCTCCAAGGTCAGCAAGTGAAGATGAGTGATAGACTGATCTTTTTTTGGTCAAAATTGATCGTGTTTTCATTTCTTAATAAGTATTTGATTGTCCTAACTGTAAAAAAAAAAAAAAAAAAANAAAAAAAAAAAAAAAAAAAATTGTATTCACTTTTATTTGTTTTAGAAACAGCCATTGTGCATCATTTCTAGCAGCGCTCCGCTTGACATTCACACAGCTGGACTCATTCACAGCTAGGAGCTTCAGCGCTGGAGCGTTTGGAGGTTGGGTGCCCTGACACCGGGCACCCTGACAGGGATTGTTGCAGGAGGGGAGAGTGTTACTCATTCACTCCTCAAACTCGTGTTTCCCAGCCAATGTGCTGATCTGAACCGGTGACTCCAACTCAACTTTTCTTGTTACCACATGTCATCACCTCCCTTTGTCTGTTACACTTCATGAATGTCTTTCCTTCTTTCAACAAAACCTCAGAATCTTCATTACCAGCTCCAACTTCAGTATCTGATCTTCTTGTCGGATGTTTGGCCAGTTGATCTATTCAAACCACTTTGATTAGTGGGCTATAAGGAGCAGCATGGTATCCAGAAGCTATTAGCCACTTTTACTGCATTTACAAGATCATCCCATGTACATTTATGTCCCAGAAGACACAAAGGGCTATCAAATTATGGAAATACGCAAAAACAAAATGAATTGGGCATCAAGATCTCTGGTATTACTACTATAGCCTTTCTGACTTATGCTATTATATTTAAGTGCATTTATTATAAGTGTATACTGTATATTATATATACACTTATATTAAAATTATGCATGTTTGAGCCCAATAAATACTATCCACATGTTACTGACAACCAGTTTCCCAAACATAAATCCGTGTTTTAGTTTTCCTGTTATTTTGCCAAATCACCTAATTTTTCCAAACCAAATGTTCAGCTGAAACACCCCCTTAAAACACATATGTCCAAATGTAGAAGGAACAGTCATTTTTAATTTCTTGGTAAAAGCCATTTTGTCCTGGGACTATATTCCTTGGTGGAGACAGATATTGTCTTCCATTCAGCTCCATGTTGGACCGGTTAAATAAAGTTACATCGACCCAAAAACTTAACAGGCATAGTGTTCACTGTGATGGATTACTTATCTCAAGATATCTTTAAAATTTACTGCTCCAATAGTATATTTTGGGAAAAGGTTGCTAGTAACAAGGTGTATGCAGGTTGTATATTAGTCTCAAACATGCAAAGTCGCTGGTATTGAAGAGGTAATTACCTCAGCGTATAGGGGTGGTGCAGGGATCAGGTTCTCATCCACCACTACAGAGACCCGGGGTTATGGTCGCTCCAGGCTTGATTGTGCATCCATATGAACACAGTTGAATGCATTTTCAGGTTTGAAGCTGGCTGAGGGTTCTCCTCCTGCTGCACTAGCAACTCCAGCTGGTCAGTCAGGGTTCCTGTACAGAAAGGATAATGTGAGCATCCCACGCGTTACACTCCACTGATGAAACTCAACTCCCACAGGTAAAAGGAAAAAGGATAGTGGCAGGATGTGTCAGAGGCAGAACATCTGACTTTCCCCAGGTCGACGTTGGATTTGCAGTGATGCGTACTTCTAGAGCGAGAACTGGACAGCCAGCCTGGTTTGCGCTCCTCTCTCAATGGCCACCAGAAATATAGGCTTTTTTTTTTTACTAAATGTATCTGCAGCAGGTAGTTGTGTGTGATCATCCCCTTTAGTTTTGCATTATTTGAAGACCCATGTTCATTAAAATGCAATGCTAATCTTGTCGTTCGGAATGTCATTTAGCTAGCAGAAGTGGACCCCACAAATGAAATGTGGGTCCTGGCATGTACTTTCAAAGCTGTTAAACTGTAAACATTATTTTAATTTTCTATAGCTTATGCATCTGCTATACGCTCACAAAATAAATGTAGTGGAAATAAAAGTACCAGTACTTCTGAGGACCATAGCAGACCTCAGTCCTGAGGTACATTTCAAATGAAGCACGTTTTCCCGCCTTTGGGTGCATATACACACACACAAAAAGTACGCAGAAAATGTGCAGTAATACCTATAGACCATCAAGGGCATTATCATGCATGAATGTACAGAATTTAGAAACACATTTTTCTTGTGTGTCAGCCTCTCATTACGTGGCGCTTGGGGACTTTTTAGCAAAGGGAATGGCTCAGTGAGGGAGTCGTCAAAACAGGAAGTGTTTTATGTAGCTGAAACATTCCATTTTTAACTCTTGCACAGGCTAACTAAAATAAACACCACACTCAGCTCAGCACCCAACCTGGGAGGCAAGAGGCTGGAGTGTATGTGTTTTAAGTACCTGAGCGTGTGTGTGTGTATGTGTGTGTCTGTGTGTGTGTGTGCATGCATGCATACCAGCCCTTCCCTTAGGCATTACAGAGGCCTCTGAATCTTGTGAAGTCATTTCCTCTTTGATGGAGGACCTTGAGTCTGTGGCTGTACAGACGTAGAATTACAGTCCTCCAGAGTTGGACTTATGGGGCCACAATTACATCTGGTCCATCAGGGTCACTGTGATGCGGTTTGACTGCTTATGCTAACCTGAAGTAATCTACGTGTGACATGTTGATCAGGTCTGAAGTTTGCATTTATAGTGTTATTTTCATTTCCACATATGTTTGATTTTACACAATGCTGTTCCAGATGCTTTTCCATTCTGTCAAGAATAAAAAGCTAAAGGGAAAACTAGATTTTCTCATAGTTTGGGGGATTCTTTGGCCTGAAAAAGCTCATAATAAAATAGCGAGCATGTCCAAGGTTAGTGGGGGATGGGGGAGTGGGGATAACTTGAGGATGGATGGAGGGGCCCAGGTCTTTCATGCAAAAATGTCTAGCCTAACAAATCGGCGTCATATTGATCTTAAAATATTTTTAGTAGAAATGTCCGCAATTTCGTTTGAGAATGTCCTGTGTGCTTATGATTTTGTAGGACTTGCTGTGCATGGTTAAGTGGATCCTGTACTGTTTGCGGTGGCGTTAGGTTGTTGCTAGGGTGTTGTTGGGTGATTGGGTTGGTTGACAGCATGTTGGTGGATGGTTGCGATGTGTTCTTGGTGATTATTAGGGTGGCTGTTAGGATGGTGGTAGATGGTTGCTATGGTGTCTGGGTGGTTGCTAGGATGTTACTTTGTTTTTTCTGGGTGGTTACTAGGGTGGTTCTAAGGTGTTTGGAGCAGTTTGTAAGTGGTTGCTTTGGTGTTTGGAGCAGTGGTTTGGGTGTTGTCAAATGTTGTTTCCGGATGGTTGCTATTGTGTTTGGGCTGGTTGTTGATGTTTGCTATGGGGTTGTGGGTGGTTCCTAGGGTTGTTCCAAGGGTGTCAGGAGATCTTTGTTATGATGTTAGGAGTTGGCTGCAAGGTTGTTGCAATGTGGTTGCTAGGGTGTTCGGAATGGTTGCACAATTGCAATATCCTGCCCTCTCATTGTTTTTGAGGGGTTTTGTGTGTGTGTATGCTAGGACAGTGTGCGTGTGTGTGTGAACGTGTGTGCATTCAAAAATACACTTAGCATCTGCTTACATTTGTGTGCATGATTGTTATTAGTCACAGTGACAGTAGCCATATGCTGCAGAACATCGACCACACCCGAGTCTCCAGCTGGGTGATGAAAGCTGCTGTCAGTGCTGACGTGGATGTAAAGCTGCTTACAGTAAGCGCTGTCATCATATCACATTTGTTACACACTTTCATAATTTACCAATTCTCGAAAGGAAATAAAACTTCCCTTTCAGTCTGGCACCGTTATCTCCACTCTGCATCAACAAATACAGTAATGACGTCTGCTGATGTCAAGAGAATCTCAGCTGCTGACCACAGAGTGACGTCCCCTTTTTGTTTTCAAGTAAATCTTTGCTCGCATGTTTGTTTCATGTATATGGTGGAGCACGGAAACTGAAAGCCACTCTTCAGGTTTCATTTCTTACTCGTAGAATATGGAACACAAGTCCACTTTGTAAACATACCAACAGTGTTAGTTAATAATTACAGGGTTTATATTTATATATATTTGTTTATATTTACCTTTACTATACAGATTTCTGCATACATGATTTTTATATATGCCGGAGTATTTTTCCATTGTGGTATAAATAGTTTTTCCAAAGGGATTTTAACAAAATGAGTCAGAGGTTTTGATTAAAAAACATGAGACAGAGTACTATTGTTAGATATACCAAACAGGTGTTCAATTTCATAATTCATAATAATTTCATAATAAAAAATTCAAGTAATCAGTCTTTAACCACCAATTGTTACTGTCATCAACATGGAGAAGCCTCTGAAACTGTATGTGGATCATCATGGGACACAAATTCTCCAGTGAAAGCCACATTGATCAAATTCTTTTTGGTATGCTTTCAGCTCCATGTCAGAATGACCCACTGCATTTATTTACCAGTAGAGAAACTCTGGGATACATCACTGCCTCTAAGCTAATTATCAAAGGTCAAAGGTTTTTTCAGGGAGGAACCTCCATCATTTTGCTGGTGGATGACACTTGTTGGATGAAGGCCAACATCAGCAAACTGATATAAGAGTCAAAGAAATTCCCAGGGTGGCTGCAGTAAAATTGCAAAATTATGTACCCGCCCACCATCCCAACCTTAAACCTTGATGCGAGGAGGTCGCCCACCCTGCACAGGAACAACGTGGATGAATGTAGCAGACCTGACATCTACAGTACTTCAGTAGTAAGTGTAGATTACCGTAGCAGACTGCATGTTAAACACAGGTCAAACCGAGAAGTCAGAGCGTAGGAGGTTTTTTTCCTATCGCAGAATTCCTTTCAACCCACACACACACACACACACACACATCCTACAGTGACAGCCATCGAGTTCATCTGGAAGAAGCAGAAGCATGAATCTCTCTTCAAACAGGACAGTTTGAGCAGAGATTTATCTTCCCCCCTGGAAATATTTACATATAGAATCAGAAAAGGGTTAATTCTGGTGCTAATTGTAGAGGAGAAATGACTGTTTTCTATTGTGTCTCAAATAAGACCCAAATTGTTGTTTTGACATGTTGTGCAGAATGGAAAGAAAGGAATGATTAAAAAAAACACAAAGGAATAAATGAATGATGATTTGTCCCGTCAGACCGTCCCATCCCAGCTTTGAACGGGACCCTCGGGAGGCTCTGTCCGCTCTTAATTCCACTTCCCAAAAAAGACTTTACTATTTTTACCAGCGCCGTGATGATCCCTAGAGGGAAAGCACCCGCTCCGGGCCGTTTGGTTTTCCCGCAGATATGTTGTCCCTCAAGAAAACCCAAAATAAACATGCGGAAAACCACACAGATAAATTTGGCTGCTTGTGCGGAAAAGCTTGGAGTCTCCGTGATTGCGCTCTCACATACTTTCTAAAAAAGAAGAGTGATAGCCGAGAGGCATTGAGTCGGAGATGAGGGGAACAAACAGAGGAATGGAGAAAGTTGGGACCAGATGGAATTGGGTGACATAAAGAGGAAAACAGCAGCTGTCAGAGGAATGCACGGATTCCAATCTGAAGGCTATGCTTGGATAAAACACTCAAAGAAAGTCCTGAGATAAACAATTCTGAGTGGAATATTAGAATTACCAATGCACTACATAAATCAATTGGTCATTAAATAGTAATTAAACTTCAAAAAACTGGATTTTAGCCCTCTACTGCATATTGTTGCCCTTAATTTTTTACACACTGTAATATCAGATGACATGTTTTTAACCAATCAAATACGATTGTGAAATTGAGCAACACATGTGTTATAAAAGTTGAGTTATATGGTTCCTTGTTGCTTAATAACTCACTTTATAAACCTCTATTTGTATTTCCTGGTTTTTCATTCTGTGTGGAAGCTGTTTGGTTTTTTTTGGTTACAAAACAGAGATGAGCATCACATTTTCTTGGCCTTTGGAATATCTCTGTACTCTGGGACTCTGTATCTCATCTTGGTCATTTTGATTTTGTGAGAAGCGGTGTCCAGTCGCACGAGGAAGTGGAATCAGTTCCTTACATCAAGTTTTACATCACATGAGGCCTCTGCAACAGTACAAAGAGTGGGAAGAGTCTGGAGTGGAAGAAAGATGACAATCCCTGTGACAGGATTACTACTGAATATGACTGACAAAGTACAGCGAGCATGAAATGTTAGCAACACAACGGCTAAACAAGGTAGCCTTAAAATAATATGATGTCTCAAAGTGTTTATGTGATATCAATATTCAAGGCGGTGTGAACAAATAAAAAGAAATCTTCATCCTCAAAAGGGAGACTAAAGAAACAAACTGCAGCTTTTAGTAGCCCACTAGAAAAATATGTTGAAATAAGATTAACTGCATTTCAACAAGTAAAGTTGCTTCACCCCATTGGAAAATTTCCATCAGCTTTTTTGGGGAAAAGAAGAATGCAAGTCCTAAACAAAAATACTTGATTAAAAATAGACACTCCTGCAGTGTATTTCTGAATTCCTGTTTATATGATCTCCGATCTGCTGCATATCCGCCTTGGCAGGAAATCACGGTTTATACTATAATGATACAGTGTGGATGACAGAGAAAGGGTCAGACGTGCAGCTGGCGATCTGTCATTTTAAACGTGTTTCAGAGCTGAATTTAGGGTTAAAGGATGGAAGCGCTCAGCTAAAAAAAAAAAAAAAAAAANAAAAAAAAAAAAAAAAAAGACAGAAAATAATGAGTTCTGCATTCGCTAAGTGAAAAAACATTTAGCGTATGGTATAAAGCCCTCCATCTGTTTCAGTTCCACCCAAAACTTGACCTTCACTTCCCTAACAAGAGCATTACGTTGCTTCAAACCAGAAGACTCCAACTGGAGGAAGAGGAGTGAATGAGGCAGTTATAAGAAAAAACAGACCAGTACAATAACATATACAGTTTAACATAGAGATTCCTAAACTTTTTATTATCAAGGACAGAAAGCATAAATTGATGAGCCAAATCACAAGTTACATTTGATAGGATTTTGTCCAAAATATCCCCTTTGCACCCACCCACCCTGGACACAAATTGTTCAGGCTGCTGGGGTCAGGAAGCCTCTGCAGCCACAAGACGAGGACCAAGAGACTCAGGAGGAGCTTTTATCCTCAGACATCAAGCCTCCAACAGGACCATCCACACACCTCCTTCCCTTCCCCTGCTCTCACACACTCCTCTCTACTTCTCACACAATCTCTCTCTCTCTCTCTCTCACACTTATACTCACACTCACTACATGCACACACACAAGGACAGTCATCTGTAGCTGCATTTACACTATGTTTAGTACTATTTTGCACAAATTTATTGATACTCATGTATTCTACTGGTTGGTTGTAAATAGATTGCACTTATATATTTTTAATTCTTAATTTTGCTCTTGTTGCCTTATCCTTACTTTTATTTTGTTCTTATTGAAGCACAGTTGGGGGAACCTACCAGGAAAAAGCATTTCACTGTTGTTATACTTGCATGGCTGCACATGACAAATTTGAAACTTTGAAAATGCAGAGGGAGATTTTTGTTTTTAGAGTGGATGAACTTTCTAGCCCCACACGTCTCTGAGTTATGTTTGGGATGGACAGATGGGGACAACAATGAAAAGACCGCGATCCTCTCAGCTGAGGCGACTCATCAGTCTAAACTATGCAGGGCTGCTATTGGCTAAATAACAAGAGAAGAAGGGAGGATCTGATAAACACTGAAACAGATTATTCTACTTATCACTGTAAAAACCAATCTGACTGTACATGATCCTCCCTTAACCAAAAAGGTTAAAGGCAGGATTGTCAGCAGACTGTCTGCTTACTCAGCTGAGTTTAACTCCCAGTCTGGGTCATGGGATTGAAGTCCCAGTCCAGCTCCATGTGACAAAATTCAAGAATAAGTTTGATATCCACCACAGAACACTGATGTGTTGTTGTGAGTCTGGAATTAACAGAATCCATCCATCCATTATCTACTCACTTATTTTGAGCGGGGATAGAGCATAACCCAGCATCCAGTGGGTGAAAGGCAGAGACGCCCTGGACAGGTTGCCTCATGGGGCTAACACACACAGACACACACACGCAAACTCATCCATATTCACAGCTCCGGGGAATTTAGAGTTTCCAGTTCATCTATTCCCAATATGAATAGTGTATGTTTGCGTTATACACATTTGAATCGCTCATTCAAAACAACCAAAGTCTGCAATTGTACGGCTCGATTAATATGACTGAAGGACACCTCTGGGCAGTTTTCTCTATTGATTATTTCCAATAAAGCTCTATTTTTGAGACTGGAGCATATACTGCCACGCCTGGACTGTATCCTGCCGTATGGACTACTTTGTACCAGCACAGCTCAATTCGAGAACCGCTCATCTAAACAACTTCACATGAGACACTGCACGTCTTTGGGTCCTGAGCAATGACCCTGAATTTCAACTTCATACAGTGCTGGGTTCTAGAGATATTGGTGGCACAGACAGATAGAGATTTCTGTCTTTATAGTTAGATATAAGGGGAAAAAAATCTACATCTATACAAAATACATAAAGTTCCTCACATTGCAATGCTCCATAGATTTTTATAGGTTATGTGCAAAGTACCATTCAGAGTTCACTAGGCTACAGTTTTGAAGTGTGGATTGTGGAATGTTAAACCGTTGATGCTCAACATCTCAGATCTGCAGTCTGCACTGACACAGCCTTATAATTTACAAGTTAGAAAGCGGTTAGGCAACATCGCCAAAGCTTCCAGCCGCCCTGGTGTTACATGCTACATGGCTACAGCGTCTATACTTTAATACGCAGCGGTTCACCATCATGTCAAAGCGTGATATTCAAATCGCACAGAGATAGTACATAAAATCGGCTCTTATTTCGTAAAACTAGGCCTTCTTTTTGTTTCTCTGTAGAATATCTAAATATCCCTCCTCTGGGTTGACCACATTTTTTTGCTCACATTTTTGGCTGGCTGGAGTGACGAGTCACCTGAAGACCACTGGATATATGTAAATTTGTATACTCATCACTTATGCAGACACATTCAGAGTTTCACAATGAATTTCAGAAAAATCTGATGCTGACTTCAGGAAATCTCAAAACTCCTCACACCGCAAGAAAGCCGACCAAAATTTATGACATGGCAGAAATCCATCCGACTGCTCCATCACTTAATCATAGATTGCTTGGCCAACTGATCAGCCAATCAGGCTAAAATTGAGTCCTCAGAATTAGGCAGTGGTGCCAAATAGGGTTTATAATTTAACCTGACCTCATTATTGCTATGATTTCACTGTCTTCCAGAGCTGCCATTCTCCACCTGTCCACTAGTTGTCACCTGAGTTTCCCAGCACCGCCCAGTCACCTGGCATACTCACCTGCTCCCCACTTCTTCATCAGTATGTATGCTAGCCAGCTTTCCACCTGTCTTTGCCAGATAATCTTTGCTCTGCTTGCCTGCCTGAGATGACTGACCCTCACCTGCACTCCTGAAGCTTGATTATCTGCCTCTGCCATTTTCAGACTTGTTTTCTTAGCCTGCATGCTACCTGGTTACTGCGCTTAGCCTTACCTTTGACCACTGCTTGTCTATTGCTTTGGATTTCACCTTCTCTGCCTGCATCTTGATAATTTTTCGGGTATGTCTATTGATTCAAACCTGATAAACTGCCTACCTGGCTGGTTGCTTTCATGAGCCAGGTTTTGGTTCAATCAATCAGTGTCGTCATAAAATGTGATGATTATTTATTTAATTAGATAGTACCATTATGGGACTGTATCAGCTCAGCTAAACAGCAACACAATGGAAGAAAATATACATTAAAAAGCCATTATGAACATACAAAATGTGAAATTGATTTCAGAACCACACAGTCATCATGTCTGCAAACCTTAGACAAGAAGAGTACTTTTTTTTTGTACAATACTCATAGATGTACCACTACTAGCACATTTCACAGATGTGTAACTTTTGGTACCTAAATGTACTTTGTAGGTACAGATCTGTAGATAAGGGTACTCACTGTATCTGGATCTGAACCGAAAGTATACAAACCCAGCACAAAGTACAGTATTCCAAAAGTGATAGAAACAGACAAGAAACACAGAGGTAAGGGAGAAGTAGGAGGAAAAGACAGAGGGGAGGAAGAAGAGAGAAAAAAAGAAGCAAAAAACATGAGGAGGAAAAAGAGCACAAGGAAGAGGAGGAAGAAAAAGAAGGAGCAAGTCATCAGTAGAAACAGAGGAAGCAAAGGAGAGGTGGAAGAAGAAGATGAAGAAGAAGAGGAATAGCAGAGAAGGAGGAGAGAGAAAGGAGGATGAGGAGGAGTGGAGGANGAAGAAGAAGAGGAATAGCAGAGAAGGAGGAGAGAGAAAGGAGGATGAGGAGGAGTGGAGGAGGAGGAGGAGGAGGAGTGTCTGGGGTTTGGTCGTGGTCCCTTGTGGTAATATTTAATAACAAACATTAAAAATACCACAGAAATCCTTTACCACATTCCCACGCTCTAAATGGCCAGAACACACACACACACACACGATCCACATACATACTGATTAGCCTGTCTATGTCTTTCTGTCTTGCACGCACACAAAAACACACAACAATACACTTACATAGCCGTGCAAAAATAACAACGCTCTAAAGTCACGCAAGCATTCATACATAGACACAGACACACATATACTCCACACACTCTCACATTTTACATTTTTGTGTGCATACATACACCCACTCATGGTCAGAGCACAAAGCATATACAACATAAAAGAGTGTGTGTGTGTGTGTGTGTGTGCATGTGTGTGACATTTATAGAAAAATGCTGCACAATAGAAACACTGACCAAAGCTGTCAAACACAACGATACAAATGACTAAAAACAAACCATCCAACAACCACCCAACAAATCATTCAACAACCATCCAACAAACCATCCAACAACCATCCAACAACCACCCAACAAACTATCCAACAATCATCCAGCAGCCATCCAACAAACCATCCAACAACCACCCAACAAACTATCCAACAATCATCCAACAACCATCCAACAACCACCCAACAAACCATCCAAATAACTATCCAACAACCATCCAAAAACCACCTAACAAACCATCCAACAACCATCCAACAAACCATCCAATAAACCATCCAACTAACCATCCAACCACCATCCAAAAACCACCCAACAACCATCCAACAAACCATCCAACAACCATTCAACAAACCATCCAACAACCATCCAACAAACCATCCAACAACCATCCAACAACCACCCAACAAACCATCCAACAACCATCCTACAAACCATCCAAATCCAACAACCATTCAACAAAACATCCAACTAACCACCTAACAAACCACCCAATGCACCGCTGACTGTCAAAATGCATGTACACCACACACACACACACACAGAGAGAGAGAGAGAGAGAGAGAGAGAGAGAGAGANGCATGTACACCACACACACACACACACAGAGAGAGAGAGAGAGAGAGAGAGATTCACAAAGAAGACTATTTGGATTTCTCTGTTCTGGGGAAATCCTCACAAAGATGGATAAGCATAAACTCTGTCTCTCACTCACTCACACACACACACATACACACACACACCCACACAGACACACCCACACAGACACACACACGCACGCACACACACATATGTACAGAGGAAAGAACAGAGGATGGNACACACCCACACAGACACACACACGCACGCACACACACATATGTACAGAGGAAAGAACAGAGGATGGTGACAGAGGGCTACCCCAGAGTAGGAAACCAACGCTCCACTTTTTACCCCGCTGTTGAATAAAATGTATGTATCTCATAGGAAAGGTGTGTGCGTNCTCCACTTTTTACCCCGCTGTTGAATAAAATGTATGTATCTCATAGGAAAGGTGTGTGCGTGTGTGTGTGTGTGTGCGTGTGTGTGTAAAAAGTGTCTATTCCATTCCCTTGTCCAATGTGGTTTTAGAACATAACCCCATCAACTATTATCACCTATTAAACTACTATTATTACTACTTTATTATTACTACCCCGATTATTGTGTGTGTGTGTGTGTGTGTGTGTGTGTGTGTGTGTGTGTGTGTGTGTGTGTTCGTCATGTCGCCAGTGGCTTTCTGACCTCGTCTCGAGGTTTGGTAATCCCAGCCAGAGATTCCTTTCCATCCCTCCCACCCATCCATGCTTCACATGTGCGTCAGCAATGTTACCACAACTCTCATCTCTCTCTCTCTCTCTCTCTCTCTCTCTCTCTCTCTCTCACACACACACACACACACACACACACACACATCCATACTCCTTGTTTTAACCACTCCACCCTGATGTTTTCTGCCAAGACCTCCCTCTTCTTTCCCCTTTTCTCTCATTCGTCCTCCCTCTGGATCAACCTCTTCCTCCCTGTCTTCTACCTTGACTCTTCCTCTTTCTCCACTCGTCTTCTTCCTCTTTCACCCATCACCCTCCTCCTCCTCCTCACCATCCTCTTCATCCACAGTGTTGTCTTTTTCTTCCCATCTTTTTCAGCTGAACCCCTCTCCACGTTTCAATAGGAAACATTCTTACAAAGCTTGACAACACCTCCAAATCTGGGTCAAAACATGACCTGTGCTGCACCTTTGACCTTGCTAACCGCTTCAAATTCAGTGTTAACTACAAAAATCATTTACAACACTGTGTATGGATTAATTCTTAGTTTAATAACTGATGAGGAATGCATGATCTCTAACCTGCCAAACCCTGCCAGACCCCACAGGTGGCTCCATCATTAAAAACACATTTTGCACTGCCAAGCATTATTTAAACACACATAACGTTATTTGACATTTTAGTCAAGATGGCCATGTTTCCAAAGGTAACATATCATGCTGAATTTTGGGTAAATTTGTATAAAATAATGTACGACACACTGGGAATGTTTCCATTTGATGTCATAGTCCATCCATCCACCCAATTTCAGCCACTTATCCAGGTCGTGGAGCCAGCAGGTTAAGCAAAGTCGCCTGGATAATCCTCTCTCTGTCCACCTCCTCCTCCAGTTCTTCCTAGGAGATCCCAAGATGTTTCCAGGCCTGATAGGATATGTAATCCCTCCTGTGTATTTTGGGTTTTCCCTGTGGTCTCCTGTTGGTTGGATGTACATGGAATACCTTTCCAGGGACATCCAGGAAGCATCCTGATTTGATGTCCAAACCACATCAGGTGGCTTCTTTCAACATGAAGGAGCAGCGGTTCTGCTCTGAGCTTCCTCTTGCTATCAGAGCTTCTCACCCTGAAATTAGTCCCAGCACTTTGGTTGCTTGTATCTCGATCTTTCAGTCACCACCCAAAGTTCACGACCATAGGTGAGAGTTGGAACATAGATCAAATGATAATTTTCATATCACTAGTGCAATGTCTGTTCAAAACATGCCTGTTCGGAATGGGCTGGACTTTATGGTGTGCGCTGCAGCCTGCCATAATTTTGTTCTGCATGTCCTCGTGAGCTAGCTTTGTNGACTTTATGGTGTGCGCTGCAGCCTGCCATAATTTTGTTCTGCATGTCCTCGTGAGCTAGCTTTGTCTGCTGTACGGGGTCGGGTTGACACCATGGCACTGGACTGGAACATATGCTGCCGCACCCAGAGCGTATCCTGCCGAGCGCACTACTTTTTACCAGCACAGCTCAATTCGAGAACCGCTCAGCCAAACAACTTCACACGCGACACTGCACGTCCTTGGGTCCTGAGCAATAAACCTACAGAATATCAACTTCATACAGTGCCAGGTTCTAGAGATATTGGTGCCACAGAAGGACAGAGATTTCTACCTTTATAGTTAGACTAGTGCAGAACCTGTTGAAAACGTGCCTGTTCGGACTGGGCCGGACTTGTGGTGTGTGCCGCAGCCTGCCATAAATGTCCGTGGAGCGGAGCATATGCTGCCATGCCTGAAGCGTATCCTACCACATGTGGACTACTTTTACCGGCAAATTCAAGAACTGCTCATCCAAACACATGACACTGCATGTCCTTGGGTCCTGAGAAATAAACCTACCGAATTTCAACTTCATACAATGCCAGGTTCTAGAGATGTTGGTGCCACAGACAGATGGACGGACAGAGATTTCTGGCTTTATATACTGCAGCTCAAACAAAATAGTGGAACAAGTAGATTCAGAATCTATATGCAATGCTGTCATAAGGTTTTGAAACATTTATTTTCTTATTAAAAATTACTTGTGTTGTACATTTTTAGAAACTCAAGGGGAAAATGCAAAGTAAGAAATGAAAGATATACAAATCTTTATATATTTCCTCACTTACTTGGAACTAAAATATTCTATTGGGAATATAAATTCAGGACATTTGGAACATGAGATGAGCGAAACTATTTTTTTCCAGTTGCGGTTTGAGATTAACTTCTCAATTTCTGCTTTCTGCAGCTACCTGACAGATTTCATTTTTACTGTTAAATTCCAAACCAGCAGCAACTGCAGCAGAAAATTACTGACATCTGCACAGCTGTTGATCTGGATAGAATTTATTTGACACAAAGAAACATTGTTTTTCATTTCCAAACATGGAGACAGGTTGTGTGTATGTGCTCATGTTTAATCTGTAAAGAAATGAATGACGCGGTAATGAGGGAGGGTCAGTGGAAGACTTGAAGTGGTCTAAGTTGAGCAAGGCACTAAGATTGTTTGATCCGTAATAAGCGTGTAAACTGTGTGTGAAACAGAGCGATCGCTTAAATCTTTCCTGGGAAAACACATTCAGTGTGTGTAGATGGCAGGATATCTGAGGAGGGGGTTTGATTAACTATGAGAAATAGGAGGCATAAATATAAATGCAATATCCAAGACTCGACTCCTTCTCCATTTGTCTGCTGCAACAGCTGCGGCTGTCGGACATTTGGCTGACGGAACAAGAATCTTATTCACTAAACACTCCTCCTCCTCAGGGAAATGCTCCACAACATCGGGAAATGGTAATGAGAAAGAAAATGAGACTTGGAAGAAATACTGAAGGAGACTCCCTTCTGGAATTTGACTTGTATATGAGACCATACTTGTATTTTTTTTTAAATTAAAAATCATTAATGATGTAACAGATATTGCTGAATATGAATTTGGATAATATTCAGTATTATCAAGGCAGTAACAGTTTTTTTTTATTTATCATTTTAAGTAGCTGCCAGCTTTAGCAATTTCAATGCCAAGAAATATCATTATCTGCCAATTGCTGCCATTTGTAGCATATATATATGTGTGTGTGTGTTTTATCTGCAACACTCGACAGTTTAAAATCATTCAGCAGGAAGCAGCATAACGTCAATATAGACCAGCAACACAGCACTGGCAGATATGGAGTGTCGCATTTGTTGCACTCACGAATCTAGTGTCTGCAGGGGCTCCAGGCAAAAAAAAAAAAAAGNAAAAAAAAAAAAAAGAAAAGAAAAGAAAAGAAAATGCTTGGGGCCCTTTGGACTATTTTTTTTACCCAGATGACATTCATAACATTACCAAAGTTAATGATGTGATGGAGGGTCTTCTGTTGTGGTGGTTGAACGGAAAAGTGGTGTGTCATCTTCATCATCATGTGTGGGTGATGTGTGGATACTAAGCTGATGGTGTGGACGTTGATGGAGTTGTTTGAAAAAAGAAAAAAACATATATTAACAAACAGAGACACAGAGAGAGAGAGAATATAGAAAATGTGTTGTATCACTATTAAAGGACCATACCATCCATTTTGCATGTTTGAGCCTATATATATTCAATTTTCATACATGTAAAATTACTGACAATCATTTCCCAAAGCATGCTACCGGAACAGTGAGTTAAAAAATTTTTTCCAGACCGCCACTGGTTTCAGTTCATTCTGGTACGCCATTAAAATCAACTTGTTGATACTTGAAACATTCTTGGGATAGGTAATCAATCATCGTGAACAAGACATGTATTCAAGTTCTTTTAGAAGTTATGTAATTTTAGCCTTTAAGCGCAATAAAAAATGTGGAGTGAATGTATGCCTCCACCGGGGAATATAGTCCCAAAAGAAGACCTGCATTTATTGAAAAATGTTAACAACAGTGACTTCATAATGCAGCATAACTATTAGCAGGAGAAACATCAATTTTTAAGGTGGGTGTATTGCTTGATTTGATTTTGAAAGATTAAGAGACTCTACAAAATATCAAGAAAGCTGAAATACGTGTATTAAAAAAAAAACATGTATAACAATTGAATATATTAAGCTCAAACATGCAAAATGGTTGGTATGGTCCTTTAATACCATTAGGATGACCTGAACTCACAGCAAAGTAAATAATAAATAGAATTAGGGATATAACGAGATATATTGAGACACAGATTTAGAAATACCAGCTCAAACAGGTAGCTTCCTAAAACAAATGTCCAGCAACTAGCAAATTCAAATAACTGGTTAAATGAGTCCTCTGCAATGACGTTCACTGTTAGCTTAGTCAAATGGCTAAGCTAGCTACGTCGCTAACTAATTCAGTTAACAACGTCAACTAAGTTAGCTAAAGTTACATAGGGAAATGTTTCCCCAAACCAGCAAACCATAAAGTTTATTTATTTGGCTGATAGCTGATTGTTAGCTGATTATTTACATTCACAAAGCTCGCTTCCACGGGCGCTGCCGTGTTGAGTGACGTCATACTCTGAAGACAGGATAGATCCGACTTCAAATGCCGTAGGAAGTCGGAAAAACCCGAGTTCCGAGGTCTGTCGAAAGCAGCAATAGTCCTCTTTTTTTTTTCTTTCTTTTTTCTTTTTTTTTTTTTTT